>CALSBZ010029764.1:205350-215641 GCA_943591055.1 Gobionotothen gibberifrons
TTCGTTGTGTGTGTGTGTGTGTGTGTGTGTGTGTGTGTGTGTGTGTGTGTGTGTGTGTGTGTGTGTGTGTGTGTGTGTGTGTGTGTGTGTGCAGCATGTAGTTTGTGTAGGGGTAGCCTCACACCACTCGGTCCACTTCATTTCATGCAGACACACTTTGATGTATCCGTCCCCTCCCGATTCCTACATCATTAAACTTGTCAGCTTCTCATATTTTCCATCCTGTACTTCCTGTATCTCTGTTGAACTCACACTTGTCACCCCCACATTTAAAAAAACGTGTTATTTTGTCCTGCTCTGAGATGTATTGAAGTCATTCACAATACCACAGTGTGTGTTTAGGGATGTATTCGTCCCTAACCACAGCGCCTCATTATGAATCCCCTGTCTCTATTTTGTTTGTACTTAAAATCATATGTTTTTTCTATTTTCTGCACGGTGCTGGAGCTTTAAACTAAATTGCTGATCATTCTGGCATCTGTGTGATTGTTTGTGATGGTGACGCAGCATTCGGCACATTCAGCTGGATTTGATTTATAAATAACCACAAAGGCTGTCATTGGAGCTGGGGGAGTATTTATAGATTCCTGTGAATACTCTGCCCCAGATGCATTCATTCAAACACAAGCAGTACATTCTCCTTCACTGTAGTGGATGGCATCTTTAGCGCAGTTAAATCCTGTCAGGGGTGTCTTTTCAACACAGTTATGTTCTCGTTATTGCCTTGTTAGTTTGGTGTGTTAACGCTGTTTTCAATGTACTCTTATAATAGAGTAATTCTACTTGTCTGTCTCCTGTTTCTGTCAAAGAATAGACTTCAAAATAATGCTGCTGGTTTATAAAGCACTGAATGGTTTAGGCCTAAAATACATTTCTGATCTCCTGCTAAATTATGAACCATCCAGATCTCTCAGGTCTTCAGGGTCTGCTTTCTGTCCCCAGAGTCAGAACTAAACATGGAGACCTTCAGTTATTCTGCTCCAAATATCTGGAACAAACTCCCAGAAACTTGCCGGTCCGCTGCAACTCTGACTACTTTTAAATCCAGGCTGAAGACTTTTCTTTCTGCCGCTGCTTTTAATTGATATATTCACATCTCACACTGCACTGTCACTTTTGTGTGTTTTAAATGCCATTTTATTATTCGTTTCTGCTGCACTATTTCTTATTAATGCCATCAATGTCTTACATTTTGTAAAGCACTTTCATTTGCCTTGTGTTGAAAGGTGCTAAACTTGCCTTGCCTAAATGATCTCGTTGAAAAGTTGTTTTGTTTCCTGTGGATCTGAGCTTCATTAGAAAGTGACTTCATGGATTTACCACGGATGGTTCTGGACATAATAAGATGTGTAACAGGACTAGGCTGACAACAGAGGAAAGTGGCGGTGCAGCAATCAAACACAGTCAGTCTTCCAATGAAAAGAGGGTTTAATTTACCCAAACAAAGTCTATCATAGCCGGGACGGTTTAGGAAACAAACATCTTTAACAGTGGCTTTCCAACACACTGAATGCTGACAGTATGTATGGACGTTAACAAGACTCCACAAAACCTGAAAACCTGAACCCGAAGATGCGGCCATTTACAGCGCAAGAAGAGTCTTAAGAAAAGTGTTTTACAGAAATGCATCAGCTGTTACAGTAATTTGATTACTTGCATTACTGTCCATCTTAATGTAAAGGAATCTGCATTGACTCCCAAAGAGCAGAAATGTCATATGACTAAATGTTGTTTCATTACCATGTGGCGTCGTCGGCTCGCAAATGTTTGTAGCATTCAGAATCCCTGGAATCTGACAGAGCTGTATCTGCATGAACCCTGTGACTTCATTGGTTATTGGGAATGTGAAGGAGAAATGCCTTAAAACCCTCCCGTTCTCCATGCATTTTGTTACAGGACCATGGCCCTACCCACCATTGAGATCACAGAGGTCCGGACCTTGGTCATTTTTTCGAGGTGTATATAATAAAACTTGTGAAAAAACTGCTCTTAATTAACAGAGTTCTTTGTAGTACTTCCATGTACTGGTGGTGGGGGCGATGCACAACTAAGTAGCCTACTTTAAAGCAAACGGAAGAAGACAACATCAATTTATCAACAAACAGCCGCGGTCCGGAAATTTACCCATCGATGTATAATAAGGGAAGGTGAAATAAATACTTTACATTAAGTTATTTTCTTGTTGTGTAAATAATGATGTAATGCTTTTGAAAGGCAAATAATAATATGAAAATATATATATGTATATATGCTGAGCCCAGAGTAAACTAGAGGGGGACAGCAAACACCAGTGTGATTTTGGTGGCAGTACGACTATCTAGGACAAAGTTACAGTGGCGGTGCCAAATCCGGCAGCACCAACACCTGGGGGGTATGTCACGAAGCAGGATTTTCGCTTAGCCGGCTAAATTCAGGGAAAACTCCGGCTTTCCGGTTCTATAAAGCTGGTTCTCTTTTTAGCAGGCTAGATTTCCATGGTAACTTATGCTTAGCGGCTAACCAGGGGGGTATACTACGAAGCAGGATTTTCGTTTAGCAAGATAACATCTGGGATTTCCGGTACTACGAAGCTGATTCACTTTTTAGCGGGCTAGATCTCCATGGTGACTTATCCTGGAACCTAGTCTGTGCTCCGACGCAGGATATGTTCGAGGATAAGGGATCAACTGTGCGGAATTCTTCTTCTTCTTTGCTTTAATGGCGAATCGCTTGCACTTGGAGCATATCGCCAGCTACTGTTGATTTATTAAACAGCCCGTATTGTTCATGTAGAACAGTGTTCACGTAAGCCTGCACATTGATTTTATTTTTGTAACATTACGTAGCCCACAGTCCGCGGCACTGTGAGTGTATCACATCATAATATATCATATATTTCCTTATCTGAGTCAGCTTATTGAGCCGTATTTGGCCGTGCAACGCTTACAGAGTCACATAGGCTACTGTATGCAGAAGTATTATTTTAAGCAACACATACAGTTGACGAAACACTCGGAGCATATATCGCCACCTACTGTTGATTTATGTAATGTATAAACTGCCCGTATTGTTCATGGAGAACAGTGCAAGCCTGCACATTGATTTTATTTTGTATTGAATGTAACCGTTTCAATAAGGATACACCTATTACAGGTTGAGGTAGAAGCCATGGTGGAACAGCTGATAACAACAGTGTGCAGAGTTTAAAGCGATCAAGTCATATTACAGGATAAAGGAAATACAGTTTAACTGCCGTTGCAGTTCAAATCACCGACTGTGTGAACGTGAAAATGAATAGAATATCACCTCCCATCTTCAGAGCAATCTGACTATTATAACATTAGCGTTAAGAAAGCTTACTTCAATATCTGCCACAACATAAGTAACCGAATCAAAGTAACAGTACAGTCCGCTCCGCGGCATATCACATCGTATCATATATTTCCTTATCTGAGTCAGCTGAGCCGTATCTGGCCGCGCAACACTCACAGTGTCACATACTGTATGCAGAAGTATTGTTTTAAGCAACACATTAAGTTGACTTTTACCAGCTGTATTCACCTTGCAGGTGCAGCTATGTGGCTTTGATTCTGGATAAAGTGTTTAAGTCATGGATGTTTAAAGTTTAACTTCTTCATATTTGTCTAATATTATAGTTGACTTTTCATTCAGGTAGTATGACGCTGCGCTGTCAGTACGCTTCTCCATGTTTGTGATTGGTCGAATGCTCCAGATACTACCCCTTTTATGTGAACGCGCACCTAACTAGATAGGATGCGGCTGGCTTGAGCAAATGAGTTGATAACCAGCGTTGTAGGACAGTTTAGCGAGAGCGGCTTCTTTTTGGATTAAGTCAACCGGATAAGTCAAAACATATCCAGGATAAATTGAACTAGTTTTGTAGTATACCCCCCTGGTCGGGACCAGGTTAGGTTGCAGGCTAAGAGCTCAACTCAGTGAAAGCACTGCCTGCTGACCAATCAGAGCTCCGTGTGCGGAGCGGGGTGCAGAGTTTAAAGCGATCAAGTCACATTACAGGAGAAAGGAAATACAGAAAAACTGCCGTTGCAGGAAAGCCGGCCGGCAAAAATTACCGACTGTGTGAACGTGAACATTAATAGAATATCACCTCCCATCTTCAGAGCAATCTGACTATTATAACATTAGCGTTAAGAAAGCTTACTTAAATATCTGCCACAACATAAGTAACTGGATCAAAGTTACGGTCTATATGCTGTAAAATGTATTATCTCTTCGATTTACACACGGAATATATTGCACGTCAGTCAGCTGAGCCGTATCTGGCCGTGCAACACTCACAGTGTCACATACTGTATGCAGAAGTATTATTTTAAGCAACACATTAAGTTGACGAAACACTCGAGTCAAATGTAATTAAAGTCAGATCGTGTCTTAGACGGGGCAGTGATATCATAAACCTGTTAATGTAAGCATTCAAACACTTTTTCTTGTACCAGCTGTATTCACCTTGCAGGTGCAACTATGTGGCTTTTATCCTGGATAAAGTCATGGATGTTTAAAGTTTAACGTCTTCATATGTGTCTAATTATATAGTTGACTTTTGATTCAGGAAGTATGACGCGCTGCGCTGTCAGTACGCTTCTCCATGTTTGTGATTGGTCGAATGCTCCAGATACCACCCCTTTCATGTGAACGCGCACCTAACTAGATAGGACACGGCTGGCTTGAGCGATCCACTTGATAACCCGTGTCGTAGTGCCGTTTAGCGAGAGCGCGTATGTTTTGGATTAGGCCAACCGGCTAACTCAAACATATCCAGGTTATGTTGAACCAGCTTCGTGACATACCCCCCTGGTCTGCCACATGTGGAAGCCCCTCTTTAGTTTCTCACCTGCTGAGCCCAGAGTCAAATGCTTTTGTGTGCACAAGAAAATGTGGGGGGTCCTGCCCCCGAGCTCCCCTAGCATGTTTTGGACCTCGGTATTTACTGAGAAAGTACTTCAAAGTTGTACTTAACTACAGTACCTGAGTAAATGCACTTTTACATTCAAACACTGCATATTATCTCACAACATCCACACTTGAGGCTGCTTTGTCAGAGCTTTTAGAGAAAGAGAAACTATTTAGCACCATTGATTTCCACTAATACGTTTGTTTGTGTTTTCTCAATTATTGGCTCTTTGTCTGTTCTTAGTCTCACTGTTCAAATAAACCTACCATTAAAATAACAGACTGTTCATTTCTTTGTAAGTGGGCAAACTTACAAAATCTGCAAGGGTTCAAATAACGATTTCCTCCACTGTAGCACCATTGATTTCCACTAATACGTTTGTTTGTGTTTTCTCAATTATTCCCTCTTTATCTGGTCGTTTCCTTCCCCCAAAAAACTTGTATTCTACTTTATTACATTCACACACTGCATATTCTCTCTTCGCATCCACACTTGAGGCTGCGTTTTGAGAGTTCTTAGTGAAAGAGAAACTATTTAGCCCCATTGATTTGCACTAATAACTTTGTTTGTGTTATCTCAGTTATTGGCACTTTTGTCTGGTCGTTTCCTTCCCCAAGGTTTCCTTCTGCTTTCTTTGAGCTGGTTGCTGTGAGGCGTTCAGGGACCATGTTGTGTTTAGCGCTCCTCTCTCAGTGGGGAAGGAGCTCTAATTCATCACTATATCACATCACAGGCCTGCCGCCTCAGAAAGGCAGTTAATTAACTTTCCATCGGCCGTGAGAGGACGCCTAAGTGTGTGTGTGAGCTCAGAGTGTGTGTGAACTCAGAGAGTGTGTGAGCTCAGCGTGTGTGTGAGTTCAGAGTGTGTGTGAACCTCCTTGAACCACACGGAGAGTTTCTGGAGGACATCTTGCTGCGCCGTCACTTCAGAGCTGGATGGACGGAGATAAATGCCCAGATTATTTACATAATGGCTCCTTTAGATTTCCCTCTGTGCCTACTTTTGGGGATTTCACTTTTTTTATTTTTGTAGAGAATGAAAGTTTCTCTTTGTTTCACAAGAAGGCAAGGCAAGTCTATTTATATAGCACTTTTCAACACAAGGCAATTCAAAGTGCTTTACAAAAATGAAAGACATTAAGAGCATAAAACACATTAGAAACATTAAAAAGCAAAGATAATAAAACATGACATGAATAAAAGTTACAGTGCAGTGTGAAATATGAATAGTTCAATTAAAAGCAGCAGCCAAAATAAAGTCTTCAGCCTGGATTTAAAAGTAGCCAGAGTTGCAGCAGACCTGCAGGTTTCTGGGAGTTTGTTCCAGATATTTGGGAATATCCCGAACCAAATTCTCACTTTCCTCTACCCCTCGTCTTCCCGTGAAATTATGGTTCTTTTGACGCTTTTCTAACTTTTTTATATTCCGTTCATCCTTCTCTTTCATCCATAGAAGGACTTTCCATTCAATCTGTGTTTCTTATGTTAGAGATAACGTGCAGTGAGGCGGTCATTAATGAGAAGAACAGCGACAGGGTGATCAGGATCCCGATGGAATTTCTCTGATGTTCAGCGCTCTGTCTTTTTGTTTTCTTACACTCTTTTTATTTTATTTACTGGGAAAGTTTAGCCATCGTGAATCCAGGGTGTTTTCTGCTGGAAAAAACATATGTTTGTTTGCCATGTCCAATTTGAATTCAACTGACTTCTTTCTGTGGATTGATATGACTGCACATAGTCCCTCGATTCCCCTTAGCAACGGTCTATTCTCCTTAGCAACGGTCTGTTCTCCTTAGCAACGGTCTGTTATCAAAAATTAACAACCTCTGGAATGTCCAAATTGACCAATCAGAACAGAGTGTTCAACTAAGCTGTGTAATAGAGCAATATAGTATATTTATCTGTGACGTAACAAGGTTGTGATTGGCCCCGGTGCAAATATTGTTTTGGGCCCCCATTGGACAGACAAATTACAAATTCATTTAGGTTCCTTGGTTACTTTGAAGACTGCGTGAACCGGTCAATGCCATTGGGGCCCCGGGCCACTGAGTGTTTCTCAGCCATCTCACCTTTAATTCCTAATAGTTGATTTTTCTAAATGTTTCCTGTTGAGTTGATGTTTGAGTCTTGCTTTTTTTTAAATAATCATTTATGCCATGACAGCTGACATAGAGGCCAGGGTCCTGCACTTATACTCAATTTAAGAGAGAACTGGGCTTTGATTTTTGTTGGATGACTATGTCTTAATGCTTTAATTGTTTTAAAGATACTGTTGAAGCTTTTCCCAATCCAAGACATCCCTTGTTTTCACCATTTAGCTTGATTTAATTCAGGGTGCTATATGTTTAAATAATGTAAGTAGGATCCCCACCATTCGTTGTAAGAGAAAGACAGTTTTTCAATAATTCTGTTCTTTCAATCCCTTCTTCTGTCATAGGAAAGCTAAGACTTCCTTTCAAAAGGCTTCACATGAATCAGACTAAAGTGCGTAATCCCTGCTCTTCCCGGGCTTTTAAAGTGACACGCCTGCAGGACATGTTGAGCTCTATTGAATATATCCTAACTCAAATTGGTAAAAGGTCAGCGTATAAATCATTGATAGATCAATCTGTGGATGAAGACATTATCAGTTAAGCCGAAGTGAAAGACTCTTAAGCTCGTCACTTATTGTCACTTTACCTTTATTTACTGTTACTTACTGTTTTACTACTGCAAACACCTCTATGTAATCACTTCTCATTATGTGTAATACAAGTTCTAAGATTTCCAATGCCAATAACTGTTCCTCTGTAATTGTTGTTGCCTTAAACCATTCAAGTCAAATAAAATAAAAAAGTGTGAACATGCAAAGTTCTACAGTTTTGCTGAGATGTACGGTTGCTGTATTCACTCGAAAAACAGTTTATTTGCTAAAACTATAGCTATTTAAAGTCTCAAAATGTTTGCAGTTCACTTTAAACCAGCATTAACATGTGACATTTGCTACCAATCACATTGGCGGACAAGGCTGAGCTCAAACCATTTATCATTTGCTGTTGTGGGTCCAGTGTTTGGAAGCATTCTCAGGTTATTGCTCAACGTAAAACACTCAAACTAATATATAGAAGCACCAGTGACGTGCGGTGAGGTTCATGGCTGGTGAGGCACTGATTCTTTCAGATTTACAAATATTATATTTTGACCGTAATCGAAATATTCTGTTATTTTCAATAGCTTTTTTAGTCTGATGTTTCGATTCATTTTAAACAGACCGTTCAACAAAAGGATACCAATTTTTTCTTTTTTCATTTAAATATTGGATTGTTCTCTCTTAGTAAGATCCCATTTTCAATACAATGGTGGTCTTACCTTCACTTGAAGATGAAATCCATTTGCCTATCCTTCTGGACAAAAATCTCTATTACTTTTTTGTAAAAGTCCTCCTTATCTTCCTCTAGTTTCTAAAGTCTAGTTTGTTGTTTGCGTCTACCGTCGCTGCGTAGAATAACAGTAGCAACAGGAACCTGTGGGCTCACGTGCGCCCCCTTCAGTGCGGCAGAGGTTATGGCTGCCTCCCCTGGTGCTTTCTCATTGCCGTTGTATGAAGAGACCAGCGAGCCTAAATATTATAAATACGTGAAATGAGTTATTTAGAGACTATGGATGGCGAGGACACATGTAATCAAGGGATCTACAAACATTACATGTGTGACCTACAGTGAGTAACAGGCCTGCGCTAGGGCCCGCTTTCCAGCCAGTTTCTGTGGGGTGTCGCATCTAAGGTGAGGCAGATCTCATCTGTGCCTCACCTTACCCCACAGTAACTGGCTGGAGCGCGGGCACAAAATGCGTGCCTGTGCTCCAGCCAGTTTCTTTGGGGCTACGTGAGGCAGAGCTCGTCCCTGCCTCACTTCTCATCGCTCCCTCTGCAAATTTGCCGATTTTGACTATAAAAAGCGATTGGAATCATACAGAAATCACATTTACAGATCAGTGGAGACATTTTATTATTATTATTATTTTTTTTTTTTCCCGCTACATTGGAGAATGACAGGTGAGGCTCTGCTTCTCTGCCGTTGCTGAGAAGCACAAATAGAGAAGGCAAGGGGGCAAAGCAAGTCCGTCTTACAAGAGCCTTGACGTCAAGATATCATTGTCAAATGAGGGTCAACGTTAAGACACTGAGCCTTATGAGAGCCTTATGCTTTGTCCAACTCTTTTGTCTTCTCTCTCACTCCAACATGGTTCAATATCCTACACGGAATAGTATTGTTACGTACCGTCTGAAGCATTGCTCCATAGTTCAAAGATGAACACTCTGCTTTACCTCCTGTGCTGATGGTCATCTCTCTAACTTCACGAGCACTCTCACCAGAGAGTGAAGTGGAGAGCTTTGAGTGTGTTGTTTCCACTCTCCAACTGTACAGAACTGTGCTGGATGAATTCAATGTGATCATCTTTTCCCCCCGCTAAGCCTCTCTCTCTGGGGCAGAAGCCAATCGATCGTGAGTTTGGCTCTGTCGGATAGTTGTTCTGCGTTCCTCTTGGGAGTTCTCAGCATTGAATTAGACTCTTTGGGTTTGGCACTGCGGAGAGAAATGTGAGTGTGTGTGTGTGTGAGTGTGTTTGCAGAACGACATTGATCCCCCCGCATTCTTTTCATTAGCCCCAACCAGATGACATAGAAACGGCTCCACATCAAAAGAGCACAATGAAATCAAATGCCAGAATGTGTTGCTACTGGACTTTTAACAAACGCCCATGGTGTTACTCACACAATATGAACGCCACCCACAATGCATTTGTTGCTTCCAAATAAATCACTTTTGATCACATTGAAAATGAACCACAAATGTAGATTTTCTGTTTTTCTTTTAATGTTTCACTGGGAGTCACTGCTAAGGTAGAAAACACCTAACTATCAAAACATTTTTTTCAAAGCAATGTGTTCAATCTATTGGAAACCTTTCTTCTGTTTTGTAATCTGTTTTTAAACAGGCCCTATCGTCTTTTTGGGGATTTATATTTCCAGTAGTATGTTTTATATATAGGAAACGCCTCCATTTGACTCCTTTGTTTACTTCTGGAACATAGTGACATCACTATGTAACAATACAATACAATACAAAGGGGCTTTATTGGCAGACCACAAGGTAAACATAGTATTGCAAAAAACACTCATGCTTCTATTGGCTAGCGCTCCAACACATTGTGCGTGATAGGCTAAGGGGCGGGACATCTCTTAGCATTTGACCAATCACAACAGAGCTGGCCAGCTAACCAATCAGAGCAGACTGGGCTCTGGTTTCAGACAGAGGGTGAAAAGAGGTGCTGCAGCACAGAGACATGTCCCAGTAGAGACACTACATACTGATATACACCTGAACATCAGCAGGAGAG
>CALSBZ010029764.1:220163-232325 GCA_943591055.1 Gobionotothen gibberifrons
CCCTTAAGCACCGCGGCTTTGAGGGGAATATACTACCTAGTGACTGCCATGTGTAGGCCTAGGAGAGACCAGTGCCAATCCCCTCCGAGCACAGCGGCTTTGAGGGGAATATACTACCTGTTGAGACTCTATGTCTAGGTCTGCAAACAGCAACGATGAGCATTTCCCGACACTATGAGCTAAATTGATATATAATCTAACCCAGCAACCACCTGATTTGCAAAAACAGAATTCAACGGATATACATTCTTGACATTAAGCATTCGCCAAGTTGTGCAAGCGCTCATGGTTGTTGTGCTGAAAGGGTCTCATTCTTGTGAAGCATGAAATGCACTGGTAGGCAGAAGATGACCGACAGCCCAGGACTCCTGGGTTGAGGTAAGCAGATAGGGCACTGCGGTTGTGGCTGCGCACATCTTAAACAGTGCTGGAACAGAGATCTGGGGGGAGGCCGCAGCTTGGCAGAGATCACACAGCCTGGAGGAGAACTTTGATCTCGTCAGGGGTTTGCAACCATCGAATCAACATGGGTGCCGACCCATGTGTCAGAGGGCAATGATGCAGGACGTTCAGCATGGAAGATAAAGGACAAAGAAAACAGTGTTAGTGTTAGCAATGATTTTTCAAGTTCCTTGACCAGAAGTATCGAACTTTGAATGTTTCGAAAACCTGGCGAGGTGACAAACGCCGGCTACTGCAGCAACCAAAGTTACTGAGTGTAAAACCTTAAACGCTATTGACGTCACATATGTATGCCACAGAAGGTCTCTGTGATATCTGCTTTCCCTAGCCATGCACATACCCCTATTGAGTTAATAGTCTGCCGGCTTCATCTACAGAAGCTTAGAAACAGGAAAGCTCTTGAGGAGTTAAGCTATTAATACTCTTGACGGAAGAATCATGAGGAGTTAACAGATCAATAAAATAAAACTTGCAAGAATATTTCCTCATTGCGCTTGGGCGCCTATCAGGTTGCTAAACTCTTTAATAGCGGCACATCTAATAATCATGGTTCCTTCAGCGCAACTCGGTATTCAGTGCAGGTTTAACAGACATAGGTCCCTTTGGGAGCCAGCAAACCTGCTAGGGAACCTTGATTTAGCCTGGTGATAAGGTAATTGACAAACATCTGTTAGGGTGAAAAGCTTTGGAGAGCTGGCACATCACTGGAGTTGATTTACAGCGTGAAGCCTCCCGAGGCACACCGGCATAGGTGGCCATCTCTGTACGAACTACACACGTGTTTAAATTACAATTAAGATAGGTACAAACATCCAGATTATAGCATGTAGAAGGCTTGAATCCTCTGGGGAAAAACTCTCTCCTTGGTAGGTGATTGAATGTACATGGCCGCTTTGGCAGAGAAGAATTCATGGTATGCATAGAAGAGAGAGCCACTGTAATGAGCGAAGTCTAAGATGATGGACAAATAAGTATCGAGCTATTCTTCATTATTCAGAACCACATAACAGATATATATTAATGTATTTTTAATGTATTATTATTTAATTCATAGTAGTACAACGACTTCTGTATAATGCCTCAAAATATGAATTACTGCGGACGAAATATTCCATAATAAAACATTGCCTCATGCAGAATTGTATGATATACCTGCTAATATGTGATTCCTAAGTCAGGAATTGCTGCTTCAGGGTTCAGGAAGCTAGAACCAGTGGTTGGAGCTGAGACTTCATTTCCCAGAGTCCTCGGGGGTGTGACGTCAGCGGGAAGCGGAGTAGAAGCATGGGTTGAGGAGGAGGGGCTCGGTTTGTTTACATTTGCAGGCAGCGGAAAACGGGTTTTGTTCCAGGAATCTATCCTGGAATTAAAGGTTTCAAGCGCTGATTTAACGGTGCTGGCGTACAACTCAGGCCTTTCTCTTGGCCGGAAGGAAAAAGGCTCCTCGTGGTTGAGGACGGACGGGACACCCGGCCAGTCGTTCCGGGAGCTGCGGTTCGTTCCATCGGCGTCTGCTCTGAGCTAGCCTATGTTAGCTAGCCTATGTTTCGGATATGAGGCAGGCTTCTTCCCCCGTGGATGATGATTCGGTTCCAGAGTCGGAGATAGCGAGACACATACGTGCAAAGGACAGCACCAGCAGGTAATCTGAACATATCATGGAGGACTGTGTAGAGCAGCAGCGATGTGAATAATCAGGCAAGCAGCAGCAACATGAAACACAGCAGTAGGAACATGACATGAACGCAGCAATAGCAAGTGAACACAGCAGTGGCAGCCGCAGCATAGCAAGGCAGAGGCAGAGAGACCTGGCAGCTTAAATAGAGCGGCATGTTTAGGAGAATGTGTTTGGTTGGTTGTAAGAGGGACGAGGTGCGTCACGTGTTAATGTATCATTGGTGCTCGAGTTGACTGCCTGAACTAGCTCGCAGGCTTCGCCCCATTTACCGCCAATAGATCTGCCAATAGATGTTATACAGTTCTGTATTGCCTTTTATTGATAGTGATTGAAACACTTTCTTATTATTTATTATAATATTTTCAAGACATTCTTTTGAGTTGTACTGCTTATTTAACCTTTTTGTTTGACATTAGACATTATAAATAATATGGCCATCTGAGTGTGTGTGTTACTGTTTGTGGTTTGTTATTAACTGTCTAGTACAGTTAATGATTCCAAATGTTAGAGTTCCTTATTTTCATACCAAAACTTGCACTACTGTTAAAAATAAATAACAGCAAAAAAAACGTATGCATTTGGGACTTTTTTTAACTTTTCCTTGTTGTACCGAAACCGTACCGAACCGTGACCCCCAAACCGAGGTATGAACCGAACCGTGACTTATGTGAACCGTTACACCCCTAATCATCAGTCAAGTCTTCAACCATCTTTCGGAGAGATATGCTACACACACAATTAGTAGCTCAGTTTGTAGGGACTTGAATTAAGAACTGGAGAGACACCAGTTTATATCCAAAGTCCTCCATGTTCCTGGAGAGCTGCCAATGTGCCCTTCAGCAATATAATGACTGCCCACTAGGGTTGGGTATCGTTTGAATTTCCACGATTCCGATTCCGATTCTACTTTTCGATTCCGGTTCTTAACGGTTCTCAATTCCGATTCTTTGAGGGGCAGGGTAAAAAAATGATACATGCTTCTTCCACCAAAAAATTACATTTATTCGAGAAACTTTTACACAGGTTAGTTTACAGTAATATTCACATTAATCAGTCAGTAACCTGAGAACCACTGAAGCTACAACAGTGCAACAGTCCAACTTTGAAAGGAACCCCCCCCCCCCATTTTAAAACAGTTCTTGTTGAGAAAAACAAGCATATCTGCCTTCTCAGGCATACCGGGAAAACATTTTTGAACATTTTAAAGTAAAATGCTTCAATCTGGTGCACTTTAAGCAGAATTACTAGAGACTAGATCTAGGGGGTACAACTCTAAAACACCCATATGAAAAAGATCGGTTTACATTTTAATAATTAAATAAGTATGTGAACATAACCAACAACCTACCATAGCCAATAACAAATAAATGTAACGTATTTTATTATTGTTGTTCATTCATATCTTATTTTACTATTTTATTTATGCATCTTTTTTTATCTCTCCAGTTTAAAACGATATGTCTGGTTTACTGTCCTATAGTATACATTGGAATTATTTCAAACCTGTTTTATCCCAATAATTATAAAGGAGTGCCTTGGAAATATGTGTTTACATAAATTGTGATCAAAACGTTTGAGACCCACTGAGATAACTTAGACTAAAGTGAACTATCTAAACACTCAGAGTCCTTTACCTCACTGAGCTGTAGTTAGTCTGTCTGGAGAGGACTCTCCCTCCACATCATTGTAGAAACATCTTCTTCCGTTCGAGCAGCTAGCACCAGATGCTAATAACAACACGCTCACTCGCACTTTGGCTGTGAGCTGCGGGTGCCAGATAAGCCAACATCCCCCATTTTCATCACTTACAGCGCCCATCGTACAGGGCAAATGAAAAGTGTAACCGGGATGAAAAGGGTGTTACATTTACTTAATTATGAATGTTGTTACATCAAGGCCGAAAATTAGGATGAGCACCAACGGTAAAAACATATTGTTCCCCTCCCAGAGCTGTCAGCACAGCGCCTCCACAGATCTGGCGCCCTGGTCTCAGGTTACGCTGTAGGAAGTGTAGGTACAACGCTACATTTCCCGCCCCACCGCAGTCATACAGTAGGCTACGGAGAGCGGCGAGAAACATTTCCTCAGGCATCGAAAAGCGGAACCGAAATTCACATTTCTAAATGATGCCGTTGGAATCGAAATGTTGGAACCGGTTCCGAACCGGAACCGGTTCTCGGTACCCAACCCTACTGCCCACTGCTGCTAAAATTGGTGTAGGTTAAATGCAAAGCTTACAATGAATGCTATAGCCTACCAACTTATTATTTCAAATATGTTTTTCTCAAATGGAGGAGACATGGACAAGCATAGAGGACAGGTAGCAGGGACATGAAATGACGACAAACAGACAGGGAGCACAGGGGAAGACAAGACTAAATACACAGAAGGGTAATCACAGACGAGAAACAGCCGGGACTGGGAGGAGAAACACAAGGGCCACAGGTGAACACAATCAGATAATTAGACACACCAGGGAAACTAACGACAGGGGGGAAAAACACAGGGAGAGGGACCAGGGGGGTATACTACGAAGCAGGATTTTCGCTTAGCCGGCTAACTTCAGGGAAAACTTCGGCTTTCCGGTCTTACGAAGCTGGTTTTCTTTTTAGCAGGCTAGATCTCCATGGTGACTTATGCTGAGCGGCTAACCTCCTCGGGAGGAGGTTAGGTTGCAGGCTAAGAGATCAACTCAGTGAAAGCACCGCCTGCTGACCAATCAGAGCTCCGTGTGCGGAGTTTAAAGCGATCAAGTCACATTACAGGAGAAAGGAAATACAGAAAAACGGCCGTTGCAGGAAAGACGGCCGGCAAAAATCACAGACTGTGTGAACGTGAAATTGAATAGAATATCACCTCCCATCTTCAGCGCAATCTGACTATTATAACATTAGCGTTAAGAAGCTTAATTAAATATCTGCCACAACATAAGTAACCGGATCAAAGTAACAGTACAGTCCGCGGCATATCACATCATAATGTATCATATATTTACTTATCTGAGTCAGCTGAGCCGTATCTGGCCGTGCAACACTCACAGTGTCACATACTGTATGCAGAAGTATTATTTTAAGCAACACATTACGAAACACTCGAGTCAAAAGTAATTAAAGTCAGATCGTGTCTTAGACGGGGCAGAGATATGGTCCTGTGCAAAGTATAAAGAATGCCAGCCAGCGTAACAACATTACGCAGCCGACTTCACTTATTGTTTACTACGTGAAAGGAAGCAGGAATTGCTGCAGCACCCAGAGCGCACAGAGCGGACAGCAGATACCAGAGCAGATTACAATATTTGCGTTTAGGACTTTTTCTGTACTTTGACTTTTGTCAAATAATGGCTCACAGGAAAGAGATGCTTAGTACTTTACAGGCAATGGAAATTGTGACTAATGTTGACAGTGATGCAGATATGTTACCGACGATCCTCGTCGCCCCCTCCCCCACCTCCCCCACCAGTCCACTTGGAGTCAAACTATTTTTTTTACAACAGTTGTATTTGGATGGAATGAATACCTATAGTGAAAATTCAAAGTAATAAAATGATTGTTACAGTGAAAAAGGTCAAATGGAACCGATGGTTCCCAAATTACCCAGAGGTGAGTCCGCCTGGACTTTATTTTTCTAAATCTCTCTAAAAAGGTCAAATTTCACTTGTTTTGCATCAATCTTAATACAGGGTACTTATTATATGTTATAGTTTGGATTCCTAAAGCTTTTAGTCTACTAACCCATCATGCAAGGGTGGTTTTCACTATAAGTAAAGTTTTTGTTTTAGGCGGACATTATAATTTACATGTTTTTACTATGTTCCATCTGAATTTACTTTAAAATGAAAACATATTTATTGATTCTGACACTTCTACATCCAACTCACAGATGTATCCTTACTTTGAAAAAAATAATTATTAATTTACCCCTTTTAGAAGTGAAGATATATCATTTGTTGTGTAAGTGGCATTTTCGAGCCTGAAACCTGAAAAACAGGCTCAGGGCTTAAGAGGTTAAGGGCAGCCTCTTTGGCCTCTCCTCCAGTCATTAAAAATACATTCCAGATTGTATTTAAGCTCATAAAGCTCTTGGCTGAATGAAAAAACTGCTGGGTCCATACTGGTCTGTTCGTACTGTCAGGTCTGTGGAAAATAGGACCAAAGTGCAGTTAAAAAATACAAAAAAAAGGTTTGTTAACAAAAAGCGAGCTTTATTATAAAAAGCCGAAGGCATGAAAAAACAAGAAACTAATGAACAGAAACAAAACCGGGGAGCACGACAGACAGGAACAAACTTACAGACGGGAACAGGCAGGAGACATGGACAAGCATAGACGACAGGTAGCAGGGACATGAAATGACGACAAACAGACATGGAGCACAGGGGAAGACAAGACTAAATACACAGAAGGGTAATCACAGACGAGAAACAGCCGGGCAGGGGAGGAGAAACACAAGGGCCACAGGTGAACACAATCAGACAATTAGACACACCAGGGAAACTAACGACAGGGGGGAAAAACACAGGGAGAGGGACCAGACAATACACAAGGAGGAAAACATTTCAAAAATAAAGGTGGAAAATGAAAACACAAATCCAAAACCATGACAGCAGGTGCTATTGAGGACTACTAAATAGGCAAATCAAATCTTGACCGGTGCCCTAGGAGCAGCTGAAGAAAATACCCAGCATGAAAGTAAATCAATGAGGATTTATTAATGACTTAATCCAGGGTTAATGGTATTACTGATGCTGCTCTGCTGTCTGACCTTTGTCACAGAGTTCAGTGTTGACCTTTTAAAACACTAATGCTTTGCTTGGCTGGCTGCAGGCTGTACTGAAGCCACAGGAACAGAAACTTCTCTCAGCTACAGATACAAGTTGGCATCATAGAGCTAGATCATACCCTTGTCTGGGTAATTACTGCTTGGTTGAACCCTAACCCTAATTTGCAGGAACAATGGAGGTATGCATATCACTATCTTGGCCTTTAAAGTTTTTTCTGGGTGAAGCTTCTAGATGGTAAAAAAGGCCATTTCAGGTTAACTTATACCTAAAAAACGCTGGGTTCCCTCCTTACGAACACGGCATTATCTCGAACCTGGACCGTACAAATCTGACTATGACTGGAAAATATCAAACTGCTATTTCAGGTGAACCACCATTTCCATAATGCCTGATTCCTTCCTTACAAATGTGACAATACCAGGTCAAAATAAGTGTCCGTTAAACGTACACATTGGTATTGGCAAGGAAAAAGCCATAATTGTACGGCCTTCTGGAATATAAAACGTACAATGCCATAATTTCGAGGGTTTTTTAGGGATTTATTTTAAAACGTGGTCAAGAGCGCCATCAAGCAGATACTTGAAATACAAGAGAATATTTTTCAAACATTTACCAAGTGTCCAGGGGCCTCATTTATAAAGCGATATACGCTCAAAAAATGGCGTACGCCAGTTTCTACGCAATGTTTACGATTTTATAAAATAGTAACTTGACGGGAAACCGTGCTGTCCTCCACGCAAACTCTAACCCATGCGTACGCACTAAGCACAAAAACGTGAGAGACGAGAAACTGCGACACCGTTGGCAGAAGGAAGAATGGAGAGAAATATGTGGAAATAATACCATAAATAAAAAGTTACGTCTCATTTATCATATAGGAAGAATTCATTTTCACAAATTGATTAAAGCCAATCTTAAAATGATCTAACAAACGCCTGTTTGAGACTCCTCAATGCACACAAAAACATAACTGGGAGAAATAAATAAATACGGATATGTTATTTAAAACCACCTCGAATATGTTCTGTTAATGTTATAAAATGTTTTCTCATAAATGATGCGGTAAGCAGGAGGACAGAATTACGTCTAAACTGACGCCGTTTTGCATTTTTATTGGTTGTAGGTACGAGCATGGTTATATGTTTAATACATGTTTAATCGTGTTTTATGCCGTTTGCCAAGACTTGATAAGTCGCTCGTAAAACACAGGAGGTATGGAAACTAAGAGCACCATATGTGGTAAATTGTACAGCTAATATAACACAACACATTAGTTGTATTTCCTTTAACTGGTGGATATAGAGTTGCTGGGGGGGTGAGATGCACAGGCTGCAGTGGAGACGCTGCGCACAGCTGATCGACAGCTGGGACACAAACCCCCAAATACAAACACATAATTCAGATCCAGTCGTCATGACTCCACTCCGGAGGGATTCCCCGATCATTTCTTAGAGTTTCTCATCAAGGGGGGCGGGTCTCCTGTCCCCGGTACACTGCCTGAGGAAGGCTATGTGTATTTTTTTTGTCATTAACCTTTTTCGGACCACTTATTTATTTATTTTGGTGACGATCCGACCTCCATGCTGCTACTCTGGTTCAAACTGCATCCACCAAACAATATGATTTATCTCGACCTCCCCAAAATAACCAAAATCTGAGATGTCTTTTTTAGCTGTTCTGTCGTCATTTCCTGCGATCTTCTTCATGCAGTCAGTCAAAATGAATGAATGAATGGGCGTTTCTTTGACTATTTATAGGCAAATATGGGCGTTACGTGAAGCCCGCAAAAGCTGCACCGCATTTCGAGTCGGTTGTGATTTATAAATGGAAACAGGCGTAGGAAGTGCCATACACACTTTCCTCGCCGGTACGCAATGTTTGGTGAATCGGGAAGTGGCGGAAAATGTATGGACCTATTTTTCGGATTTCTACTACGTAAGCAACCTTCCCACGTCAATCCTACGCACGGCGTTATACATGAGGCCCCAGGTCCTAACCCAGTGCTAGAATAGCCAACCTTTTCAAATTTGGAAATGAAATGGTAAGACTTACAATGTACAGAAAGTCCCAAAGTATTGGGGAAAAATAACCCCTAACCCTTACCCTGATACAGTTGTACTACCAGACACACACACACACACACACACACACACACACACACACACACACACGTCTCTTCTACTGTCAAACTCCAGGGTTCAGTACGAGTCTCCATTACAAGGGCGTGTGTTGCAGTGTGAAGGGTTGTTATTCTCAGGCATAGGAGTCATTTAACACTTCGTGGCACACTGTGAATTAAAGTAAAGCAACCAATTATTTTTCTACCTCCGAACACAATTCTGAATATGAAATCTGACATTAGTCCCAACCGCTGCCATGATGACCTTTTCCACAAGGCTGCACAGCGTCTCTTCGGCCATCATTTGCTCTTCTGGGCGATGGAGCGATTGTATTTTCTTCTCACAAAGCCTCTGATCTTCTGAATCCTGATCTTTTGGTGTGTCTTGATGCGAGGCCACTTCTGTTTCAAACCCCTGCATCGTACAGTCTCTTATGTTTCACTGTGCATGAAGAGTTGGAAAGAAATATTTGGCCTCTGCTCAACGGTTCTGATTAAACCATTTCTGTGGCTCTGTTAAAAGCTCAAACCAGATGATGAAAGAAATAATTCCCTTGAAAATATTGGAAGGAAATTATGTTGAAAAGAGTTCTTTCTGCTTCAATAACATGAAAGTGAAAACCATGAGTATTGATTTGCCTGTGATATTGTACATTAGCAAATCTCTTTTGATGCATTTTCTGCTGGCTCACCATCAGTGAAAGGGCTTTACATTGTATGTATTTATTTTTTTATTCCACTCATGGCAGTTATTTTAAACAAAACACTTTGCAAAACATATTGGTTGTTTTTTTTATAGCGCATGGTGGAAAGGAGCAGGGAGAAGAACATCTTATTTGTACCTGCCCCTTCTTACAAAAACAACAAATTAAACAACAATAAAAAAGTAAAATAAAAGCAATATTCTTTCAGTCGCTTACAAATACTGAAACATAAAACCCGAACACAATCAAAAGTAAACTTCATACTGTCTAATTATTATAAACTAATTATAGTTTCTTTATACATTTATTAAACATGAAAATGTTCTTACAGCCATTTAAATCATTGGGCAAAGAATTCCACTTCTTTACGCTATATATAATAAATAAATAATAATAATAATCCATTATTACCCGCCATTATTTGTATTATATCAAGACGTTTAGTAGTACATTGTGATTCATTTATTTATACATTTTCAAATAGTTACAATACTGAACAAGCTGCTACATTATGCATTTACAAAAGATGGAGATTTAAGGTGAACAAAGACGTGTCACTTTTCATTTCAACCCACACAAAGGACCGCCTCCTGCTGTGACATCATTAAAACACCGCTGTGACAACAGTCAAATGAACACAATTAGTTTCTGTGTCTTTGCCTCAGATTAAAGCCTTTTCTGGGGCGTTTTTATTGTCTTCTGAAGGCTGAACCAGTGGAGACTTAATAACCAAAGCCACTTCTGCCAAAGTTTGGAAGTTGGGAAACATTTCTCCCGGGAAGTCGGTCAGAAGTTGGAAAACGATCTGAACATTGGAGCCCTGCTGCTCTTCAAACGAGAGATAGGAAGTGGAGACGTGCTGTGAATTACTGTAGCGTTACAGTAGATCAGCAGCAGCCATGTTTTGCCCTTATTTCAAAAAGTTGGTCACTGAGAAAAAAATATGTGTGGTTGCAGCCGTTGCCATTTACGTCCTATTTGTAAAAAAAACAAACACTGTCAGTCAATGTTCTAATCCGTCAAAATGGTCAACAGCTTTCACATTTCTACCATTATTAGAATAAATTGGGAGAAGATATTCCGGTAATGAAACCTTAACCTTATTTTAATATTTGTTTGAACTATAATCACGCACAAATGATAAATCCCTCGTATATCACAAAAGCATCATTTAAAATAATCGCTATTATTTAGTTTGTTCCCAAATTATGAATCTCTACATTCTACTATCTTATTTAAAAATGTATTATGTCAATTTATGTCAAAATCGTTGGAAGTCATTGGATTTTTCTGCCATTGGTTTTAAACAAATCATCATTGTAAGAACACATTTGGGTAATGCAACCTCTGCTCACTATGTGTGGTTGCAGCTATTCTAAAAATGTTTTGCCATTTATGTACTATCTTATAAAAAAAAAAATGTCTTTAGTTTTTTCCCAAATCATGGTAATAACTTCATAATTGACTACGTCTGAAAGCTGAAGTCTAGGGCAAATAATTACAAGTCTCTTCAGTGAAAATGTCACAATTTCTTTTTTTAAAGAAAAGCCAAATTCTGAAAAAAAAAAAGAAAAAAGTACATTTTGAAAAGTAAAAGTCCAATTCTGAGAAAAAAGTCAACTTTGAGATGCATTGTGGGACATGTAGTTTATGGACAACGTGCTTCTATAAATCGGCATATAACCATATAATAAACCTATTATATTCTTTCAGAGCTCTTGCGGGGCCACATGAAATGAAGTCGCGGGCCGGATTTGGCCCCCGGGCCTTACGTTTGACACCCCTGGTCTACAGGTTAAATATATTAGTAGTGTGTGTAATTCACAGTAGTTGCTGCAGCAGTAGTACTACTCCAAAAGCCTTTTATATAGGAGGCGTTTCAGGGGAGGAACCCAGCACCCAGTCTCCACCTCAGATCTGTGAGTGAGGGGGGTCGATCTCTAAAGTGTGCCTCTCTGTGCCCTCAGGGGAGGGGGGGGGGGGGGGGGGGCGGCATCAAGCTGTAATTGATAGATTGATGGTTCACCCCTCTGGAGCCTGAGGGAAAACAACACACACACCCCTCCCATACACACAGTACGCTTTCACAGCCATATAAACACTCAGGGAGATGCTGAGATGTGTGTGTGTGTGTGTGTGTTGTATTGACTTCAGTAATGTGTCTTAACACAGCGTTGCACAATCTGTGTTTGTTCAGCATTTCCTTGGTAGGAAGTAGTGGAGTACAAATACTTCGTTACTGTACTTAAGTACATTTTTCTGGTATCAGGACGACTTTTGACTTCTACTTCTTACATTTTGAACCCAAATACTTTCTACTTCTTACATGTTGAACCCAAATACCTGTACTTTCTACTTCTTACATGGAGAACACAAATACCTGTACTTTCTACTTCTTACATGTTGAACCCAAATACCTG
>CALSBZ010029764.1:256651-268673 GCA_943591055.1 Gobionotothen gibberifrons
CACACACACACACACACACACACACACACACACACACACACACACACACACACACACACACACACACCAGAAACCAGGAACATGTGCATCTAGCACAGCTCCAAGAGGCATGAGGAAGCAGTAAATATAGATTGGGGACTTTATTAGTGAGGAATCATGCCAATTAAAGGCATTTAACACAACCCTGAGTATAGAGTTGCTGTTATTGATTGATGGTTAATCAGATACTCAGGTCTAAACTAGGGCTGTCAGTGTCAACGGTCGCTCTGAATCTGGAAACCTTATTGCATAAGCTTTCCTAATTCCAGCAGATGTTCACCAAGAATAGCATGGCAGTGAAAAGGCAAAGAAAGTGGAGGAATTGTCACGAGCTGCATGTATTTCATTAAATGGAAACCACTAGTCATCAGTAAGGTGAAAACGGTGGAAAGGCATTTTGCTGAAGCATTTTTAGATAAGTGTCTGAAAAATGTGGGAGTTCATGCAAATACTTCAAACATTATGTTCATCTAATAAGTAAAAAAACAGCCTTTGATTTCTCTTTTCTTTTCGTCTCCCCCAAAATTACTATTAAATACTCTTGTTTCAAACAGAATATTGTTGTGATTAATGCAATTTAATGTTATAAGCAATTGGCACCACACATCTCATTTTAAACTCAAACCTGTCTTGTCCTGTCCCTAATACCAAATTAGCAAAACTTACTTTATGTTTGTTTTGTGTGTTTGTTTATTTGTTTGTTTATTTATTTGTTTGTTTGCTCACCATGTAAAGCGGCCTTGGGTCCCTTGAAAGGCGCTTTACAAATGTCATCTATTATTATTATTATTATTAAACGGAAATAGCACTGCCAAATTTGATCTCACACAATCAGAGAAAACATTTTTAGTAAGTTATAGTATTTGTAAATTGAAACACATTGAACTGATATGCAACTGGTTTGAAATGTTATGTTTAATAGATATTCCTCAGGTTTTGGGGTGTGTAGCAGAACTGGGAAGAGGTGGGATTAACATTAAGGTGTCGGCTGGAGGAGACTTTGTGTTTCAGATGTGAGGCAGGATAGCCGGAGGAGGGAGACAGTGACCACAGAGAGGGAGTGGCTCTTAAACTACTCTTCTTCCATTCTCTCACACTCTCAGACACACACTCTGCCCTTAATGTTGCTCCTGCAGAGAATCCATTTACAAACCAGTGAGACAATCTGTAAAACGGCTTTTAATCACACAGGCAGAGATGGCAAAAGTACACACATCCATTAGTAGAAGTAGAAGTACAGATACTCGTGTTAAAAAATACTCTAAAAGTACTGACTAAACCTCTTTACTCAAGTAAAAGTAAAAAGTCGTCAGAAAAATAAGTAGTGGAGTAAAGTACTGGTACCAGAAAGATGTACTTAAGTACAGTAACAAAGTATTTGTACTCCACTACTTCCCACCTCTCACTCTGCCGTATGGACCACCTTGTGATTGAATTCCCAGCCTCTTTCCTAACCTGCTTCTTGTGTTTCAGCTGCAGGAGTGATGTGTTTGTGTTGTTATTGTTATTGTGAGCCCAAGGCTTTTTACCTCTGATCAGAAGGAGCCTCCACTCCAGGGCCATAATGCCTGCCTTTCATTCCCAACAAAAGCAATATGACTATATTGAACCCACCTAATACTCCTCCTCTCTGGTGCAGAAGATTGAAGACAATGTCCCTTAGCTCTAGAGCTCCATATGCTGGGAGATAAATTGGTCTCTAGTCCCTTCTTTTGAGGAAAGTGCAGAACATACGCTTATTTCAAGTGTTTGTGTGAATCTCTTCTGCATTCTTTACTATGGAAATGATAGCACAATCTTTTCTTGCACTACAGCTTTGAGTGTCTTTCACTCAGGCTCACGCACAGTGTAAGGGCTTTATTAATGTCTGGGCTAGCTTAGCTATCACAACCACTGACAAAATAAAGTTTCAGAGTGAGATGTAGGGCTGCCAATGTTAACACTCGGGATCTGGAAACCTTAAAAATAAAACACTTTACTAAGGCTTGACACAATATTACTTCCATAATTCCGGCGCAGGTTTTTACCATGAATAAAATGGCAGTGAAAAGGCAAGGAAAGCACAGCAATTTGGAAGAGCTACATGTATTGAACTAACTGGAAACCACTAGATATAAGAAAGAAACCGTATACCTCGCTGTTATGGCACGCCTAATCCATGACAAATGGTAACTGCACTTAGTACTTACTACTACTTACTACTGTTCTTAGGTGGGATGTTACAATTAAGTAAAAAGCCCTGATTGCTCTTACCAGTTTGTCATGCATTTCTTTATTACAACGACGCATGTGTATTTGTTTTACTAGTATTTTAAATGTGTGATTTATCATGATTTGTGACATGGGATTGCATTATTTTTTTGATTGACACCACTCATTTAAACTAATAAACATCACAAATATAGGTGGTTCATATAGTTCCTACTCCCAATTAATTACGTATGTCCGCAGGTCGTCATTTGTTAAACATTTGGTACGTGATGATGTAGCAAATTGTGGTTTCGGGTCAGAAACCATGCAGATGTATTCACCTGATTGTTAGGCCTTACCCAGAGGTGGGAAGTAGTGAAGTACAAATACTGTACTTAAGTACATTTTTCTGGTATCAGTACTTTCCTCCACTCGACAACTTTTTACTTTTACTTCTTACATTTTTAACATAAATACCTGAACTTTCTACTTCTTACATTTTGAACCCAAATACCTGAACTTTCTACTTCTTACATGTTGAACACAAATACCTGTTTTCCAAACAGGCTGGTTCCTTTAGTTTGAATGTGTGTTTGGTGGCGTGATCATTATTATTTAGAGTCATTGCGTGCCTATTGATTTGAACACGATGCGTGTATCCATCATTTCCTGGTCTTCTTTAAAGAAGAGGGACCAATGAGAACATTGTCATGTTATCTGTACTTATACTTGAGTAAAGGATGTGTGTACTTTTGCCATCTCTGGCCTTATCCATACGCTGCACTGCACGTAATGTATGTATCTATTGTTTACTCCGCCAACTGACCAGAAGCAGATCTTATTGACATTACCCCAGCAGAACTCATCATAATCGTGTCTCCTGCCTCTAAGCCAGTTACATAATTCTGCCCAAAGATTAGAAGCAGTGGGGAAACCTCTCAGCACTCGACAGACAGACATTATCCCGCCTCCAGGAGTGTGCTGCCCTATCAGAAGGTGGGATATTTCACAAGGAAAATATTGGCTCAAGACAACATCAGTGTGCATGGGGTTGCACGAGCCAGCTGGTTTCCATATTTGTGCTTTTTCTTACTTTCCAATCTAAGCCGTTGCTGCTGAGGCTTCATATCTGTAAACACCCATGGATGTATAATAAGAACTGGATAAAGCGTTCTTTCCTATGGAAGCTGCTCATTGGCGCATGAGGACAAAATGGCCTGAGATTCTTGAGAGCCAAACGTCACAAAATACCTATCATGCCTTGCTGTCAGAGCAGAAGTACCCGTATGTAGCTCATAGAGCGCAGTTGTGTTTCCCCTTAAGCCCCACCTCCTGTCATTAAGCCCCGCCCCGGTCTCCGGCTCGCTTTTCGGGCATTTTACAACTTTAAGGACCTAATGATTTAGATAAGGGCTATAAAATTATCCGCTGATTTACAGACGTTAGTTATTGGGAAAAAGTCTTTCAGATTCAACTTTATTGTCATTACGTAGTACATGTACTAGTGACGAAATTTAAGTTTAGGCATCTGACCAGAAGTGCAAAATAGCAGTGCAGGAGTCTACATAATAAGAATAATTATACATGGAATTATTATAAATAGAATAATTAGAAATAGGCTATAAACAGATGAATATATACAGTGTAAACAGCATTGACAGTCAAATATATAAACAGGTGGGTGGTGGGTATGGGCTTGAGTCTATCAGCGGGCAGAGTTCAGCAGGGTAACAGCCCTGGGGAAGAAGCTGACCCTGAACCTGCTGGTCTTGGACTGGAGGCTCCTGAGGCGCCTCCCCGAGGGTAGGAGGACAAGCAGATAGTTTGCAGGATGAGAGGTGTCTTTGAAGATGTTGTGCGCCCTCTGCAAACACTGTATCCCCTGGATGTCCTCGATGGCAGGGAGTGGGACACCAATGATGCGTTGGGCGATCACCCTCTGCAGTGCCTTCCTGTTGAACATTGTGCAGTTCCCATACCAGGATGCTCTCAATGGTGCAGCGATAAAAGTTCATCAGAATCTGAGGAGAGAGGTGATCTTTCTTTAGTCTCCTCAGGAAGAAGAGACGCTGGTGAGCCTTCTATACTATGCTGGTGGTATTGTTGGACCATGAGAGGTCATCGGATATGTGGACCCCCAGGAACGTGAAGCTAGACACACGCTCCACCGCCATTCCATTTATGTGGATGGGAGTGTGTGTGTTGCCTTTCGATTTCCTGAAGTCCACAATTAGTTATTTTGTTTTTGTTGTGTTGAGGGCCAGGTTATTGTCAGCACACCACTCAGTCAGATGCTGAACCTCCTCCCTGTAGGCCGTCTCATCGTTGTTGTGGATGAGGCCGATCACAGTTGTGTCGTCTGCATACTTGATGATGGTGTTTGAACCATGTACAGGGGTACAGTCGTGGGTGAAGATGGAGTAGAGGAGTGGGCTCAGCACGCAGCCTTGTGGGACACCGGTATTTAGGCTGAGGGTCATGGAAGAGAGATTATCCAACCTGACATGCTGGGGTCTGTTGGTTAGAAAGTCTAAAATCCAATTACAAAGGGGGCGTCGATGCCCAGGTCGTTGAGTTTTGTGATTAGTTTGGAGGGGATGACAGTGTTGAAGGCTGAACTGAAGTCGATGAACAGCAGTCTTGCATAGAAGTTGTTTTTTTCCAGATGTGAGAGGACGGTGTGAAGTGCTATGGAAACAGCATCTTCCGTGCTCCTATTAGTCCGGTATGCAAATTGATGGGGGTCCAGTGTCGGTGATAGGCGGGATTTAAACTGTGCTAGGACCAACTTCTCGAAGCACTTCATGAGAATGGGTGTAAGTGCAACGGGACAGAAGTCATTCAGGCCTGCTGCAGCAGAGTGTTTGGGCACTGGCACTATGGCGGTGGTTTCAAAGCACGTGGGGACAACAGTTTGGGCTAGGGACAGGTTGAAAATGTCCGTCATGACCTCAGCCAGTTGCCCAGCACAGGTCCTGAGAACGCGGCCTGGGATGCCATCGGGTCCAGCAGCCTTGCATGCATTAATCCTGCTCAGTGTGGTGAAGACGTCAGAAGGTGAGAGTGTGAGAGGCTGGTGGTCTGCAGGGAGAACAGCCTTAGTGGCTGTCTCCTGGTTGTCCCTGTCGAAGCGAGCATAGAAATGATTCAGCTCGTTGAGGAAGGAGACATCGTTTGACGGGAGAGAGGGGGTGGTGGGTTTGTAGTCAGTGATGGCCTGAATGCCCTGCCACATTCTTCGGGGGTCAGAGTTGTTGTAGTGATCCTCAATCCTCAGTTTGTAGCAGTGCTTGGCCTTCCTAATGCCCTTCTTTAGGTGAGCCCTGGATAAACTGTCAGCCCGTTCGTCACCTGATCTGAAGGCGATGTTTCGTGCCTTCAGTAGTTGGCGAACTTCTTTATTCATCCACGGCTTCTGGTTTGGGTACGTTGCTACTGCTTCAGAGTGGTGACACTGTTGATGGTGGTGCTGATGTAGTCCAGTACGGAGGAGGCGTAGTGGTCAATGTCTGTATGGGAAGGCCTGGGTGGCAAACACACTCCAGGCTGTGTGTTGAAACTTGTCCTGTAGCATAGAGTCTGCCTCCTCAGGCCATACCTTGACAGTCCTCACTGTGGGTTTCACACGTTTGGTTGAGTGGTGTGTATTTGGGGTAAAGGAACAGTGAGAGGTGGTCGGACTGACCCAGGTGGGGGAGGGGAATGGCATTGTATGCATTGGCCATGTTGGTGTAAACATGATCCAATGTTTTGTTGCCTCGTGGGGCAGGAGACACGTTGTCGAAATTTGGGGAGTACAGTCTTCAAACTGGAGTGATTGAAATCATCCGCAACAATGAAAGCTGCCTCAGGGTGTGCAGTTTGTTGTTAGTCTTTCTGGGCCCAGTGACGTCACGGACTGATACGGAAAGTGTAGTACCGCCATTTGGCCTCCGAATATTTTCCTCAGAGTCCGGAGAACTTACTGGGTGTGTACTGCTCATTAAAACAATCCAGCGCCGGTCTCCTAGGAATAATATACGAATAACATTTAGAATGAAAAAAGGACAAACAAGATGTAGTAATAGTCGGTCTAACGCTATATTTATGTTTCTCCTCTGCTCAGTTTCATAATCGTAAGAACTCTTTTCCTCAAGTTGCTGACATTTTACACAGAGATGCATTAAAAAAGCGTCTTTACAAAGGTCTATATGTTGTGTCATAACGAACATATTACTTTGTATTTTAACCGTTGGATCCAAATGTCCAATTAGCAGTAGTACATTTCTAGGTTTCCTTACCACTTATAATTGTTGTCCTTTACCGACCACCAATAGCATTACCTGAAAAGAAATATCTGAAAAGCCTACATATTCTCCTATCTACTGTAACACCAGGTGGGATCTCGCATTGAAAAGCTTTTAGACTGAGACGAATGGATGATATTCTCCCAAAATCTGTCCCAAAGCTCCTTTTAGTCGTAGCAGAAAACCGTAGGGGGCCTAATGCAAAACCTCAGGACAAAATATAGTCCAGATGCCCGGTTATCGTGATGATGAATCAGATGTTAAATGTCGCCCACCAGGCTCTATAAGTCTCTCACGATGCATGATATATGTACTTTAGAAGGTAGATGATGGCCTCTGGGAGTTTTCCTCCATCCTGAGCTGTAAAGGAAGGGTTTTAGCAAATCAAATGTACACCACGCAGCGAGTACATGCAGCAGCCGATTCATCAAACTGGCATTTTCCCCCTTGGCATTTATTCCTGGCTGTGAGCGGCTGGAAAACATCTGGATCAATTGCATTCGCTAGGAAAAGACAGGGGACCAATGGAGGGGGGGGGGGGGGGCCATGGTGTTGATCTGTTGTTGTGTTTACTGTAAGTACAGTGGGACTGAATGTTATTTAGTCCCCAGATAGGGAAAGGAGTCAATGATTTTAACTTTTGTCGTGACAATTATGTGATTTATGTTTCAGCCTTCACGGAAAAAACTGAAACGTTGACTTTGATTAAATGTATTTCACATAATGATAAGATGCATTATGTGATGTAGCCGTGTAATAAACTGTATTTTATTTATTTATTACTATTTATGTTTATTTTGTTTAATTGTAATTTTATTTTTTATTTACCTTATTCTTGTTTTATTCTTGTTTTATTTATTTTATTCTTAATATTTTTGTATTCTGTTCATGTATTACTCTCATTTGATTTTTTTTGTTCTGATATTCATATTTTAAGTTCTTTTATGTAGCACAAAGCTACTTATTTTGCTACTTACTTTGAATCTAATATGTTTTTATTTGAATTGAATAGTATTGCTTACAACTAACCTCATACATTTATGTGAATTCTGTTGACATAATACATTCAATTAAAGTCAACGTTTCAGCTTTTTCAGTGCTGACTCTTGGCATGTCAAAGAGGTTCGGCCATCCTGTGATGCATGCAAAGCATATTCTGCAGTTTCAGCTGGGAGTGATGGTCCATCTTTAAACTTCTGTTGTTTAACCATCTCACAGCCTCTTGTATCTCACAATGGGCTGATTGGCTTCAACCCTCCTGCATCCATAGCTAATATGAGTGTTACAGGGGTGTAATGTGGGTTTAATAACACAGTAATATGGGTGATACAGTGGGTGTTACATGGGTGATTTAACAGAGAATTAAGGGTGTAATAATGGTGTTGTATTGGTGTAACATGGATGTAATTAACTAGTAATATGGGTGAAATAGGGGTTTAATATTGTTGATTTATCAGAGAATTAAGGGTGTAATAATGGTGTTGTATTGGTGTAACATAGGTGTAGTAATGGAGTGGTAGGGGTGTTATAGCCCACTGCTCCTAGTACTAGACTCCTGGTACTAGGATGGGTTAAATGCAGAGGCCACATTTCACTGTGTGTGCTGTGTGCTCTGCATGTGTGACCATTAAAGAGGGTTTCATCCCTCCCCAATTATATTATTCTATTCTTATAGGGGTGTAATATTCGGAATTTAACTGTGATATAAGCAGGGCCGGCCTCATGGGGGGGGCCATGCCCCCCCAAATGAGTCACTGTGCCCCCCCCCAACGCAGGGCGGGCAAGCCTTGCAACTTTGCCGTTTCTTTTTTTAATCATAAGTGAAAACGTTTCCACTAAAAGTTGTTTGTGTGAAATAAATCAGACATAAAGAATACAAATATAAAACACAGCCTGAGATGTGCTCACTGCTGCTCTCTGATTGGTGTGTTGCTTGGCCAATGACCCCCGACCTTTGTTTTGTTATCATTACGTGGCTGTTTAGATGAAAGCCCAGTGGCGATCTGTCCATCTGTGACACTGATTATACAGTAAAGCCATATAATATGATATACAGTACAGTAGCCTACAAGTACTTCTGGGTCTCTGTGTTTCATTCAAGCTCGGCTCTGTGTGTGTGTGTGTGTGTGTGTGTGTGTGTGTGTGTGTGTGTGTGTGGCACGAGCGCATTTTGTGAGTGCGCGAGCAGTAACGTGGAATGTTGTTGTTAGCATCTGGTTAGCTAGCTATGCTAACAGATATAAAGAGCTGTTTCTACACCAAGGTGGAGGAGAGTCCTCTCCTGTCAGACTGAGAGGATCTTATAACGTGAGCTCAGGGAGGTAAGGACTCTCTCATTGTTTAGATAGTTAACTTTAGTCTAAGTTATCTCAGTGGGTCTCAAACGGTTTGGTCACCATTTATGTTGTTGACGGCAGTGTGTGCCCCCCCCGTGGTAAATGATTGCCCCCCCATTTGATTTGTTCTAGAGCCGACCCTGGATATAAGGGTGCAATAATGAGGTTATTTCCTACACCACTTCCCCCTGTGCTGATGTTAGATAGAAGGTACATCTGAGATGCTGTCTGTGCATCCAGAGATAAAACCAGCATTTTCCAATCTGCTGTCCTGACACGTTTTAACCCAAGAGAGCAAGAGAAGGTCATCTCCCTGCAAGCTGAGGCTATGCTACAGCCCTTTTTCCTGACATGTCATTCAGCTCAGTCGCTCCTGCTTCATAGTGCTTTTCTTTCAAACTGGTGACAAGGTAACACCAGGTTTTTACCGCGTTTTACAGCCATCTAATAGAAGTTGGTTCTTGAACAATTTAATGTAGTCACAAGTGAGCTAATTGAACACTTCATTGAACAAATTACTGTTAATTTGTAGCAGGACAAATGGATCGTCATATACAAAATAAGGGTTGTATAGTTTACACCGAGGTAGTAAGAGGTGTTATGCACCATTTTAGCATCCTTACATTTGCTAATTAGTCCCTAAACCTTAATGAATTATGTAACCATGGGAGATACAGTCATTTGACAGGTTGTTTCCAAGTGTAACATGGGTGTAATAACAGTTAAATATGGTGTATTATGGGAGTAATATTGGTGTAATAATGGTGTAGTACGGATGTAACATGGGTGTAATTACAAAGTAATAGGGGTGTAATGGGGGTCTAATATTGGTGATATAACAGAGAAATAAGGGTGTAATAATGGTATAATATTGGTGTAACATAGGTGTAATAACAGAGTGGTATGGGTGTTATAGGGGTGATTTAACGGAGAATGAATGGTGTAATAACGGAGTAATATGGGTGTAATAATGGGGTAATATGGGTGTTTTAATGTGTAATATGTGTGTAATAACAATGTAATACGGCTGTTATGTAGAAAATATGTATTCCTTTATTATTATTGCTGATAATAGTACTTATTGAATGTAGTCCCTGCTCACTGAAACTCATCATGTGTGCCAGAATGTCAGATATGCAGCAGTAATAAATGATGGTTAGTACCTGCAGAGTCGTTGGTACAGTGCGTTCACTGCAGAGGATTCATCAGCATTCCCTTATATTCCCCCCCGCCTCAAACACAGCCAGTGTTTCCATAGAGACAATCAGACCAATCCCCTCGCTCCCCTCAGTACAGTAGTAGCTGTATAGTATTATGCATAGAAACCTTTACATTCACTCTGTGGAAATACCCCAGAGAGGAGACGTGCAGCTCTTGGTGAAGGTGTGGCAGAAAGACAATAGGAAATGGAGTTTATTGTTGTTTTTGTATAGTTGAAATTACGTAGTGTGATTAAAATGTGTAGAATAGCTCCATTGTGCATCTGCTGTGCTCTCATAACCTCACAGTACCTTATTTATATTTAATTACAATCAGAAAACCTTTTAGTTTCACAGTGGGGCAATGTGTTACAGCCAACGTTAAATAGCAGGTAAAACGTAATGAGTAATAATAAAAAAGTAAAGCACACATAAGTAACAATTAACAATTAAAATTAAATTAAAATAATATTATGTTTTATTATTATTACAATAGCCCTTATTATTATCATTATTATTATTAATATTATTGCACATGTATTTATTGTTGTATTCATGTAATTCTAATTAAAGGTGGGGTAGGTAATTTTGGAAACCAGCTCGAGTGCGCTAGAATTTGAAAATACACAGCCGGAAAAAATCTGCCACTTCCTTCCAGAGCCCCTCCTCCAACACACACGAACGTGCACATGACCAATGAGGGCACGGGATAAGTGTGTGCACAGATGGAAGGCTGACAGGCAGGTAGGCCATCCAGTTACTTTAGCCGGGCCGGCTCAGATGATTGGTCGTGCTTTTTACAGCGCCACGGCTTCCACAGATGACATTTTTTATGGATTTTTTGTCAAAGCACTTCAGATATTCATTGCTATCGGGATGTTAAGAGCATTCCATGGAATATAACAAAAAGTGTATCTCGAGCCGGTTTCTCGAACGTACCTACCCCACCTTTAAATGTATTTGTTTTTTTATTATTAATATAATTTTTTCTATGCATAAAAAAACAGCTTTTGGGTTCAAGGCATAGGCGTGTTTCTTTGGGTTTTTGTATTTATACCGTATATAAAAACATGAGTTTGTATTATGAAAAAATATTTGTAAGGTAAAACTAAGTTAATAAATAAAAAGTAAACTAAATAAAATACCGGGTGCTGCAGTCTCGACCTATAAACAATATTCTTCATCTTCAGACTTATCTGTCTGTAGCGTTAAAGATAATCTCCATTTTGATATATGCTTCAATGATAATGTGACTAATGTTATATTGCCTCTAACATTGGGAATCGGGGCAGTTGCAATATCGGTTAATATAACTAAAATGTTTTCCAAAATCCTGCAGCCCTGATACAAATGAGATTTTTTCAGATCAAGTGACTTCACTTGTTCAGATAACTTGCAGCAGTGAGCTAGCTGGTTTCATAATCGGCCCCTCATTCACAAATCAACGTGCTATTATATTTCCTTCTCCAGGTACACTGTTCTCTGACACATCATTTCCACAGAAAGTAGATTCCTGTAACACCTGATTTGCATCTTTGAGGTATCCATAGTATGTAATACAAGTCTCAGCTTGTTACTAAAACTCTCTGACAAACACAACAAAACATCCACATTCTTGCCAATACAGGTCAACAAGTGTCTTGGACGTCAATGGAGCTGAATCCAAGTCATAAAATAGCTAACGTTCCTTTCACTGGCGATACAAATGGAGAAGCAAAAAGGAGACAGACAGAGGAACCACACAACATGTTTGAAACTGTCTCCCCTCTGCCAGTTAAATTGTTCCCCTCGGAAACAAATAACACACTTCATCACCCGAGAATAAATTAGGAGGCTGATTAAAAACATCCCCAGCTGTCACCTGCAGGCCCACGTCTATGAGTCATCACTGCGGGCCCTGAGATAATAAAAAAACGGCTCCAATAAAAAGGTTTTCAACCTTTGAGACTGAAGGCAGTGACGTGTTTATGAC
>CALSBZ010029770.1:0-12733 GCA_943591055.1 Gobionotothen gibberifrons
ACAGGCAGCCTGCACACACACACACACACACACACACACACACACACACACACACACAATAATAATTTAAAAACAATAATAATAATAATAATAATAATAATTATAATTATAATAAAAAAATACAAATAAATAAAGATAATAATGATAAAAGACAAACAACAACAACAACAACATTAGCAGTGTTTACAGTGTCTCTTGTCCTGGCAGCAGTCACACACTCCACTCGCCCACTCAGCGGCAGCGTCTGATCTGGGCTGACTGACCACCGGCATCCTGCGGAGAGACGGATCAATACTCTGATACCCAACCCAGTGTCACGGCAAGACGTGAACATGTGACGATGTACCATGCTGGGAACGTGAACATGTCACGATTTCGTCCCTTCAATCGTGACAGTTACACGGTATTGTTAACCAGTGGAGAAATACCCGGCCAAGCAAATGCTCCCCGACGGTCGGCTGTTATCGTCAATATTAATATAATGATTTATTTTTTAATAGTCACACTCGATTACGCCGATGTTCTTGTGGCCCAGCTGGCCGACACGTCTTTTAGCAGAAACAAAGGTTAATGTATTAAATCGATGTTAATCCATGCGTGTGGATGTGGAATTAACGGACGTGACGTTGTGCGATTGCGTTGCCAGGCAACAGCTTTGGTTCATGTTAATTTACAAACTCTTCAACTACAACCGTAGTTATATTTAAAAACATGTTAGAAGGCCTCACAAGATACTTTAATGCAAATTAAAATGTGAAGGAATGTGTGTACAACAAAATACACCCGTCATAAATTAAACTGGAAACAGACGTAGGCAAGATCCTCAGCTCGATGATTCGACGGTTTAGCCGCAATGCACGCTGGGATATGGTGTTTATGCGATGTGAAATCCGAAAACATTTAAAAAAAAAAAAATACTTTATTCCGAGTGTGCTTGCTTTTCTCTTTGGAGGTCATCACATAACGGCATTGTAATACACGGTTCGGCTGCATTAAATATTACATATCTGCAGTAGTTCTCTATTTATAGAGCCCTGATGAGAAGACTTCTAGACAAACATGAGGAGCTGCCGCCAACACTGAAAACGTGACGTGGATCATAAATATATCAGCAGTTAAACAACTTCTTACATTTATCTTCACACAATACGTCTCCTTGCAGTATCAACACTAATTCGGCTGACTTTTATATCTGATCCAATGATGTTTGTATTTACACCAAACTCAAAGGTTGACTATAAAGTTGACTTCTACTCTATTTGTATTTACTGGCTCTATTGTCTGTGTTATTGTGTTCTGTTGGAGGAGGAGCCTCAGACTGTCACGTGCACCCTGCAGCTCTGCACACATGACGACAGCCTTCACTCTTGAACTCTAATACTTTAATAAATACTTTGCGTTTAACGCAAAAAGAAATTAACGCCACTAATTATTTTAACGGAGGTAGTGGACAAGTCAGCACACTCAGCACGGATAGTTCCCGTTCGAGCCTTGAGATGCACATAGCTCCAACGATCCATCTCACACACACACACACACACACACACACACACACACACACACACACACAGGTTGTTGTGTTTAATATTCATGAGAATATTTGTCATTGTTCAAATGATAATAAACAAACATATAAAGCATATTTGTCCACTCATATGTTGATAAGAGTATTACAAACTTGAAAAATATCCCTCTAAGGAACATTTAGAACAGATACAAAATGTGCGATTAATCGCGACTAACTATGTTAATCGACTGACAGCCCTAATAAACAGTGACGTGTTTCAGAGCGGATCCAGAGCAGAGAGGACTTCATCCTGAAGGAAGATGCTGCTCCAGAAACACAATGAACCTTAGTGTGCAGCGTGATGAACACACTGCACACTGACGGAGCAGTTCATATCTGCAGGGAACAGACGCTCACACCATGAACGCAAAGAGCTGGAGAGCAGCGCTGAGAAGAGAAGAACAACGTAGTGGCAGAGATACGCTACTGCACGATATTAACCCTTGAGTTGCCGTCCTCTCTGCTCCTGTCCTCAGGGGTTAGGGTTACTCTCCTTCAAAGACGCTCAGACTTCTTTATCTCAAACCTCATTTTCTGAGTTTTTAAACATTTTGACTAATTCTACAAACATGGCTATGACTCTGAATAAAACAAGTCTTTATCTCGACATTGAAAGATTGGGACACGGGTCAGGACCCCAGGACGGTTCACGATGATAATAATGCACATGATATGGATGAAAGCTTAGAGGAGCAGCTCACCTGAGAGACGCAGGTTTCTGAGGAACCTGTCCCACCTGCAGAGCCACTTCCTGTGAGCCACTTCCTGTTCAGCCACTTCCTGTTGACTCCTTCAGGGAATACTTTGTCTCTGAGGTAATCACCTTTCTACATTCTGTTTGTCCTCGAGATGTGCTTTGATTTATGACCTTACATGTCTGCCTCTTGTTGTTCTTGTGAAGCACTTTGTGAATTATATTTCTGTGAAAGGTGCTACACTAAATATATTATCATGATCTCTGATCCAGAATCAGTCAGCGCCACCAAGAGGAACCTTTCAGCCTCTGCAGACCCTTTACATCTCAATCTTTATTCATTCATAGCACATTTAAAACCACCTCCGTGACCAAAGCGCTGAACGGGGAATATTATATATATCATATATTATATTATAACACAATGGGAGTACAATAATAAAACAATAATTAAAAACAATAATTAAAAACATTAATAATAACTAGAAACATATAAAAACATATAGAAATGTCAAAATGTCATGTTCAACTAGTATTAAAACACACGGGGGGGGGGGGGCACCACAGAAGAAGAACAGGGTCCTTCACACAGAGACATGTACACATATCAGGTTTATTAAATAAAATACACAAAGCAGGTAAACACAAACATGGCAGTGATTGGTTCCTGTTGTTTACTCCAGGAATATAAAGAGTCTACTTTCATTGGTCCCAAAGAGCAGGAGCACCTGTTTGCCCTAAGCCCCGCCTCTCACCACTAAGCCCCGCCTCTCACCACTAAGCCCCACCTCACACCACTAAGCCCCGCCTCTCGCCACTAAGCCCCGCCTCTCGCCACTAAGCCCCGCCTCTCACGACTAAGCCCCACCTCTCACCACTAAGTGCCGAACACCACTAAGCCCCGCCTCTCACCACTAAGCCCCGCCTCTCACCACTAAGCGCCTCTCACCGCTAAGCCCCGCCTCTCCCAACTAAGCCCCGCCTCCTCCCTCCCTCTGTCAGTCAGATGAATGGATTCAGCTTTTAGCCCATTTTACAGTTTTTACACCGTGATGATTTAAATAAAGGCTATTTCTATTTGAGATGTTGAGGTTTAACATTTAGAGATGTGTATGACTCCATGTAATACTGTGTACCATATGGTTTATTTAAGTAGCTGCGACTGCTACTGTGTTCATTGGGTAGCCTGAGGCACATGATTGTGATGTCACTACCTGGGGTATGACAGTTGGAGCCCCTTCTCTCTCAGCTCTCACGTCTCTCGACCTGTGTGCATCGAATAAAGAACGCCGAGATGAATGGCTGAACTTGAACTGAGTCACCTTTCTGCTGCAGAGAGACAGAAGGTATAAGTCTAAACAGTTTACATGTTGGATTGTTTATTTCTAGTCTTTTCATTTCTCTAATGTACAATGTCTTGTCTTTTTATGTTGCTGCAATGCAAACATTTCCTTAGATTGGGATCACTAAAGTACTTCTTCTCTTTCCCAAGTCAACGGGGAAAAGTCTGATTTGGCCAAATATGGGCTTCAGTGCTCCTTTCTTGGGTTCTTGTCCATAACTCATGGACTTCCTGTCTGCTAGTGGGCGGAGCTTCTGCTAGTGGGCGGAGCTTCTGTTAGTGGGCGGAGCTTCCGGGGATAATCTCGTACTCGCTGCCATCAACGCCCTCACCGCTCTCGTCCAGCTGGTAAACGTTTTCCACGACCGAGCCTCGACTCTGCATCTCCGACGCCGCCGAGCCGAGGAACTGAAGCTCCGAGCTGAGAGAGAAAGATATATATTAAGAATCAGGATTTATTTATCCCGAGAGGAAATTGGGTTTCATGAAAGTTACTCCACTTTAGTTTGAAAATGAAGACGAAGGTGCATTTTAAAAGGTCACCTATCAGGCTATCTTTAGCCAATAGCATAGATAGATATATACAAATATATAAAAACATGTCTATGAAGTGTTTTGCTCCAAACATTCTAGCCACGCCTCATATCCCTCTATTTCACTTCCTGTTTCCAAAGTGCTGATTCTGGGTTCAAACAGGTCTCTCTTGAGAATGAGACCCTGTGTCTCAATGAGATGTTCACCTGTATGAATAAAGGCTACAAAAAAATAAGAGGGGGCGGAGCTTATGCCGGCTCATGCGGGACCTGGCAGATACTGTCTAAGGGTGCGTTCACACCTGCCTTGTATAGTCCGGTTGAATTGAACCCTGGTGCCAACACACAGCCGGTGTGAACACAGTCCGAGACCTCTGAAGGGAACTCAACAACCGGACTCTGGTCCGCTCAAAGAGGTGGTCTCGGAGCGCTTGCTAGTGAACTCTGGAGCGGTTCATCTCTGGTGTGAACGCAGTCCGCACCAAAACATAGGAAGCGTAGTATTTACGTGTCACAAGAACGCGGATATCTTCAAAATCTTTAGCGAAAGAGTCTTTCAAGACATCCGCGGTGTTTAGTTAAAGAGTGAAGCAGAATGAAGAGTTGAACAGTGTCGTGTAAAGTAAAAATGCTCCGTCAGCTCCATAAAAGTCAGAGCACCTGTCATCGGTGAACCCCCCTCCTCACTGCAGAACGTCTCTCATTATATGTGTTATAATGGTTTTAACGGACGTTGTCTGATTATATAATCATATGCGCGGGCCGCTAGTGTCTGTTGATCTCCAGATGAACAGCAGCGTGAGAATAACCTGCCCAAAGTGCCGATGCTCCGTGGCGGAGGCTCCGGTAGAACCCCCTTAATGTCTGACCAATGGGTGAACAGCATTTCCGAGCACATGACTTGTGTTTAAAGTTTATAGTCCGTTTGAGTTTTGCCCGTATGAACGCAAACCGAACCTTCTGAGAAATGTAACAAACTGTGGTCTGGTGCGCACCTGAGAGCGGACTATAGGTGTGAATGCACCCTAACATACTGCCGTGATGAAACTCCATATCATGGATTATCAAGGATCCTCTCTGAAACAGTCTGGAGCTCAAAGGCTTTCTCTCTTGCCGGTTATACCACAAGGTGAGTTCCTTTTTACTTCCTGCTTCTTCACACACATGCTCTCCAGGCCAGGTTAGCTCTGAGTGTTAGCGATGCTAATGTGAACACCGACCATATTACGTCCAAAACAGTCGGGCATTGTTATATCTCTCACAGGCTCCGCCCTCTACTGGACTCTATGGGTACTACTCTCTGTGCGTGCTTTCACCTACTGAGTTTACGTAAACGTAGCCGGCCAATCGGGGCGAGCCTACCTGAATGCGCGCGCAGGCCACAGTATATAAAGGCGGCTACACCCGCCGCCCACTATCCTTTTTCTCTTCAGACGAGCTGACAACCGAAGAGTTTTATTAAACGAACGACGATTAGAAGATGAGAAGAAATGGAAAATGGACTCACCATTACTGGAAGCCCGGCCATGCCCCACGGGCGCCGGTCTCCACCACCTCTGCTTAGAGTGTTGGGGGGACCAGGATATGGCCGAGGCGGTGCCATTCCAGCGGGGCGGATGGCTCCGTTTGCCGTTGTCGGGCACTGCCGGGTCCGGTCCATGGAGGTCCACCGCCCTAGGTGATGACCATGGCGGCGGAGCGCAGCTGCTCCCAGCGGGCAGCAGGCTGGGCAGGGAGCTGAAAACAGCTCTGCCACGCTTCCGCGTGACAAGGCGACGGCAAATAAACACGGGTGTGTTGGGCGTCTCGCTCATTGCTGGAGATGCCCCCACCTCACCAGATCAGAGCGATTTGTTTGTAGCTTGATCGTGGCCGCCGCCGTTGTCTGCCGTGTGATATCCCGGTGAGGGATCACGCCACATGGCACTTTCCAAAAGGACCGTGTTGATCTCCCGGGCCGGGAGCCCCCGTGTTTACGGAAGGGCTCTTTGGATCTCCTTGGTCACGTGGGTGAGGAGTAGTCGCGGCGTGGCTGCTTCTTGCTCACCCACAGAGGAAATAACACTGTCCCACACTCCCCGCCCCCTCTGTAAACTCCAGTATAGGAGCCAGCAGCTGGGCGCGTGCACGTGAGTGGAATAAACCGAAGTGCTGTCAAAACACTGTGCGGGTTCAGGAGAGAGTGATGTGTGTGTGAGAAATGCATTCAGTGAAAACGATTGCATTTATCCCAGAGTAAGAGTCATCTCTCTCCACATTTCCACTTTTCACCATAATGTCCGTTTCAAAGAGACGGCATTAGGACAGAGCCGCGGCCCCACGGGAGCGTGCCGCGGTGCGTTCAAGGACCTCAGTAGAAAATCGGCCCTTTTCTGTGTCAGCCCCCATGTCAAAACTCCCTTCTTATGGAAGGTTTGGCAGCGGAGTAGGCCACCAGAGAATACTACAGCTTCTTAGCTGTAGCTCCAATGCTGCTGGCACAGAAGAAGCTCAGATTGATGCCTCTTTCTCTCTAAGAGAAAACAGCATTATGGCGGAGCGCACACTCTCACGGGAGCGTGCCGTGGTGTGTTCAAGGTCCTCAGTGAAAAATCTGCCCTTTCTGTGTCAGCCCCCCATGGGTCAAACTTCCTTTTATAGGGGTTTGACGGCGGAGTGGGCCACCAGAGAATACTACAGCTTCTTAGCTGTGGCTCCAAAGCTGCTGGCATGTCCCCTGAACACAGTTTTGTGGGGAAGGGAAGCCCCACAAAAGCTGTGTACTGACAGAGTAGAGGGGCAGGACACTGAGACTGGGTTACTCACTACAGCTTTGCAGCGTCCCTCCTCCATTCAGGGGCAATAGAGAGTCAAATCTATCATCCTGGGAGGAGATAGGTTTCCTTTCAACAGGAAGTCGAAAAGAGGCCCTGTTGCATGAACGGTGGGTTACGTATTGTAACCCTAGTTCTAGAGTGATGTGTGTGTGAAAAATGTAAGAGTAAGAGTCATCTCTCTCCACATTCTACATTTTCCCCATAATGTCTCGTTGAGATCGGCAAGGCCGTTTTTCATACGATGTTAATGGGACACCCATTATGAGGCGCGGCCCCCGTGAGAGTGGCCGCGGTGCGTTCAGGGACCTCCGCAGAAGAACAGTGGGTTACGTAGTGTAACTCTAGTTCTAGAGTGATATGTGTGTGTAAAATGCATTCAATACAAACGATTGCATTTATCCCAGAGTAAGAGTCATCTCTCTCCACATTCCACATTCCCCATAATGCCCTTTTCAAAGAGACGGCATTATGATGACGCGCGCCCCCCCCCCCCCTCGAGAGCGGGCCGCGGTGCGTTCATGGACAGAAGAAGCTCAGATTGATGCCTCTTTCTCTCTAAGAGAAAACAGCATTATGGCGGAGCGCACACTCTCACGGGAGCGTGCCGTGGTGTGTTCAGGGTCCTCAGTGAAGAATCTGCCCTTTCTGTGTCAGCCCCCCATGGGTCAAACTTCCTTTTATAGGGGTTTGACGGCGGAGTGGGCCACCAGAGAGTATCACAGCTTCATAGCTGTGGCTCCGCAGCTGATTGCACATCCCCTAACACAATGTTATGGGGAATGGAAAACCAGTGGTGTATTAACAGAGCGGACGGACAGGACACTGAGTCTGGGTTATTCACTCCAGGTTTGCAGCATCCCTCCTCCGTTCAGAGGCATGAGAGAGGCAAATCTGTCATCCCAGAAGAACGCTTACTTTCATGGCGAAATTGTTCCAAAACACAGAAAGTATTTGCGTTTTGCCTTCCAGGGGGTAGCCTACGAGTACAACAGACTGACGTTTGGCTACTCCCTATCCCCACGCGCGTGCAGCTACGGTGCTGCAACCGCTGCGGGACCATGGTATGAGGGTGTTATTTTATCTGGATGACCTCATAGTCATGGCCAGGTCCAGGGAATGGGCAATGTTTCACACAGCCCAATTGATCCTACACCTAACCAAGTTGGGTTGAAAAAGAGTGGCGGTCAATTGGAAGAAGAGCTCCCCCATACCTCACCAGCAGGTAGAATATCTGGGGGTGATGCTCGATGCAGGCAGACTACGTGCCACCCTGACAGAAAGCAGACAGGCATCCCTGCTGCGGGCAGTCTGCAGGCTGCGTCAGGGGGCCACGGTGACAGCTTTGATCATCATGCAGACTTTGGGTCTCATGACGGCTGCTCACGCCGTAGTGCCACTCAGACTCCTGCATGCACGTCGCATGCAGAGGTGGTTTACCGGCCTTCGTTTAGATCTCAAGACACAAACGACGTCTGGTGACCATCCCCCCCCTCAGTAGAGAGTAACCTCCGATTCTGGGGGTCCCCAGAGAATCTGCGGAGGGGAGCTCCACTGGGGCAAGTGACCTCCTATATCACAGTCTTTACAGACGCTTCAGTGACAGGATGGGGGGGGACGTGCCTAGAGAGCTGTAGGTGGTTGCTGGCCTCTGACAGAGGCTCGGCACAGCAACCTCCTGGAGCTGCAAGCAGTGATTCTGGTCCTACAGCACTTCAAACCCTTAATACAGGGCAAACATGTGCTAGTGAGGAGCGACAACCGCACCACAGTGGCGTACATCAACAGGCAAAGCGGAGTCCGCTCAATAGCCTTGTTGACCGCAGCAGAGAACCTGTGGTTGTGGGTTTCACATACTGTGTTGTCTCTAAGGGCCCTGCACATCCCGGGACGGGAGAACGGGGGGGCCGACCTCATGTCAAGAGGCGGACCCCTGCCAGACGAGTGGAGGCTTCACCAGGAGGTGGTGAAGCAGGTCTGGACTGGACCCCCCTCCTGGATAGGGTGAGGCGGGAGCAGCTGTCAGTCATCCTAGTGGCCCCAGATCGCCGCCTGGCGCCGTGGTACGCGGGGTAACACAGATGATGGTGGGCCAGCCCTGGGCTATTCCTCAGGTCTGGGGAGCGCTGTCTCAGGAAGCAGGGGCAATAGGGGCGTTACCCACTCTGGGCCAACCTCTCCAGGCTTGGCTCCTGAGAGGGACAGGCTGAGACAGGTGGGGCTGTCTGACAACGTTATTCAGACTATCCAAGCAGCAAGAGCAGAATCCACCACAGCCTGTTCAGGCCAGAGTGGGCGGGATTCCGGCGATGGTGTGAAGGAAGGAGTCTAGAGCCTCTGTCATGCACACTGGGCTCTATTCTTACCTACATACAGATACTGGTGGACAGGGGGCTGGCTCATTCCACAATTAATGTGTATGCAGCAGCCATTTCGTCCTGCCATGAGGGATTTGGAGGCAGGTCAGCCTTCAGTCAGCCGCTTATGTCGCGGTTTTTGCAGAGGGTCAGGAGGCAGCGCCCAGTAGTGCACGCCTCCGCCTCACAGTGGGACCTGCCGTTGGTGCTCGAGGCTCTGGTCACAGAACCATTTGAGCCTCTGGAGCTCTCCTCCCTGAAAGCACTGTCATGGAAGACAGCATTGCTACTTGCCTTGACTTCGGCCAAAAGAGTGTCCGAGCTGACCACTCTGTCGGTGCACCCAAGCTGCCTTTTGATCCGGGGTGACCGTAGCGGGGCGACACTCAGACCAAACCCCTCCTTTACTCCTAAGAGCCTAAGGAGTTTGTTCAGGTCAAGGGCTATTCAGTTAGGTGGCTTTAATCTTCCACCCCATATTGAGGCCAGGGAGGCTAAATTGCACCTCCTCTGCCCAGTGCGTGCGCTAGCATGTTATGTAGAGCGCACGGCTGCCATTAGACGCACTGAACAGCTGTTTGTGTGCTTTGGGGATGGTGTGGCTGGAAAAGCTCTCTCCAAGAAGCGCCTAACAGGATGGCTATGCGGGTGCATTACACATGCCTATGGACGGGCGGGGAGAGCCCTCCCCACTGGGGTCCGTGCGCATTCTACACGGGCTGTGCCGGTCTCAAACAGCCTTATTCAGCAGCGTGAGTGTAGAAGATATATGCACGTCGGCGTCTTGGTCTACGCCAGGCTCCTTCATAAAATGTTATCTCCTGGACATGTCTGGCTCCTTCTCGTCGTCTGTGCTTGCCGAGGCAACGCATGACTGGTGAGAGGGAGGGTGGTTGTGGGTCAGCAGGTGTCTGACCCCCCCCCCCCCCCCTAGGACATAAAGCACTTGTGTTTTCCCATGCTCCTGAGGGAGGCAGGCTGGGAGAGCCTTCCTCACTATTGTCCATGCCCACTCTACACGGAGCGTGTGTGAGTGTGGGGGACATGGTGCACTTATGTTTTCCCATGCTCCTGAGGGACCTGGGGAACATGGTGCACGGTAGGCTCCAGACGAAGTCTCCGCACAGATCTTTTCCATGCACACTCTACACGAGGTAAGCGTGTGTGAGTGTGCCTTATCCAAATTGCGGCCCCGACTTCTCTACGGTTACAACCGGATGGGAGGAAGTGGGATGCAATGGATGGTAGCCAAAAGCCGGTCAGGGGCGGTGTGGTAGGCCGATGTTGTTGGATGACAGGGCGTGTATACATCGGGGCTCCGCCCACTGTACCCATAGAGTCCAGTAGAGGGCGGAGCCTGTGAGAGATATAACAGGGGGTTACGTATTGTAACCCTAGTTATATAAGCACAGGCGGAGCCCTCTACCTGGGGGCCCTGTCTTTCCTAGTCCGCTCGCCTGAAGAGTGTTAAGGATAGTGGGTGGCGGGTGTAGCCGCCTTTATATACTGTGGCCTGCGCGCGCATTCAGGTAGGCTCGCCCCGATTGGCCGGCTACGTTTACGTAAACTCAGTAGGTGAAAGCACGCACAGAGAGTAGTACCCATAGAGTCCAGTAGAGGGCTCCGCCTGTGCTTATATAACTAGGGTTACAATACGTAACCCCCTGTTTCTGATAGCAACGTTTCTGATCGGGCCGTGGGTCCACATTTCAGATATTACGTCATATCGGACGCAAATCTGGATCAGCTCCGTTGTTCCCCGTTTTTAGAGATTTGGGTACGGAGGAAAAGAGAGGGGGGTTATTTCCTGACGCTGCGTGAGTTCCCTGACACACCGGGGACACACCGGGGACACACCGGGGACACACCGGGGACACACCGGGGGACACCGGGGACACATGGGGACACATGTTGATGTATAAAAGACATCACAAAGTGCATTCTGCCTGATAGGAGACCTTTAAAATATGTAATAAAGATAACAAAGTAAAGATTTAGTCGATTATTGGCATTTCCGATAAAACTTGTATTTAGCTAAATCAAATAATATTTGTATTTTCTACTAAAAACTGTTTTTTTACTGACATTTTTTTATTCTCTTTTTTTTGTGGAATTTTTTTATTGTTTTTATTTTGAGGTTTTCCATTTCTATTTTCTTTTATGATCTGCATGTTCTCGTCTTTGTGGTTCATCATCATTAAGTTGAGTAAAAGTGTGCACATTTTACTACAATCATCAAAACTTAAGCATGTAAACATATTTTAGTATTACTAAAGATATCAGCGATGAAACTCTGTTTATTGTTGGATATCTTCAGTTAGCTTTGAATGAAACAGAATCTCCTGGAGCATATTTATTTAGCATCAGGTAATACCAGGGATTTCTGTTGATCTGAAATCAACTCTTTCAGGTTTTTCTTCCTCTCAGAGTCCTAAATATGATTAGTAGTGACTTCCTGCTGACGGTGGGTTTCTGTTCTGACAGATCGACGTCTCTGAGTTTCACTCTGAGTCTCTGAGCTGGGAACTGTGTCGGGGGGGAACTGTGCGTCGGGGGGGACGGTGCGACCCCGAGGTCCCCGAGACGCTGGGAAACTGCTGACTCGTGACGTGTCTGCTGAGTCACTAACCACTGGCTCTATGAGGGACACTGTGTGTGAAGAAGCAGAAGAAGGCGTCGGCTGTGAAACTCACTTTTTGCTGAGTCGCCTCCGTCTGCTGGCTGCAGAAAGAAGAGAAAAGGAAAACACAGTTACTGAGGATCTGATGAACAAACACCATCAGAGGAAATGTTGATCTGCAACAAAACTCACCGAGAACAACGACTGCAGCGACCAGCGTTAGCGCAGCTAGCGCCCCGAACACAACACTCAGCAGGAACACACTGCTACCATCCTGACACACACACACACACACACACACACACACACACACACACACACACAGAGTTTTAAAAGCAATACATTACGCATTGTATGTTTAATTAAGCGAACATCAGCTATTTACACAGCTAACACACATGACATAATGATAATATATAATAATAATTACATCCTTTCAAGCTGCTAGTCACATCCTCATGTGAATGGCAATGTATCGAGTTCATTTTTATTTATCGTACGATAAGTCAATGAATTGCTTAACGTTAGTAACCAACGCAGCAGGTGTTTTACATGCAGAAGGTCATCTGAAATGTATCATGAATTAAACTTTATTTAATAAAATAATCAGACGTTACTCCTCACCCTCAGGATGTCCCTCACCTCGGGGGAGAGGCTGCTGTTGGTCTGGAGGGTCTGAGTGGAGTTCATCTGGTCTGATGACAAGGGAACAAGAGAGTATTATAAACTCTATACATATATACAATGTAGTTTATGTGTGTGTGTGTGTGTGTGTGTGTGTGTGTGTGTGTGTGTGTGTGTGTGTGT
>CALSBZ010029777.1:0-19739 GCA_943591055.1 Gobionotothen gibberifrons
GAAGAGACATGAAGAAGTGGATTTTGAATAATAGGTGACTAAGGTCTCACTAACCTGTAAGAAATTCCTTGCGGACTTTGAAGGTGTCTATCAGCGGGGTGAGGATGCCTTCGATGGTGCCGAACATGCTGCCCAGCCCGAGGTTCACCAGCATCAGGAAGAACATGACGGACCAGAAGGGCGAGGCGGGGAAATGTGTCATGGCCTCCGTGAAGGCGATGAAGGCCAAACCTGTTCCTTGGACCGCCTGTTAGAGGAAGAAGAGGTTAAATATCAGTGGCACTAAGGGGGGGCCTTGTTCAAGACTTTGGGTGACCTTAAGAGATCTTATAACCATTGTAATTACCCTGTTTAGTAAGTCTAATGCTCATGTGTTTCACATTAACGCCCTCTCAGAAGTTCAGCAGGCTTAATCCTTGCCCTCTCCTGGAGCTTTACTTGGCTTTAATAGCTTAACATCATAAAATGTAACGATCAGAGAAGTAAGTGTGACTGTGCGGTTTTCCTGATGTAGGAAAAGCTCAGAAATAGTTAAGATACTTCTTCAATGCTGCTCAGAATCTGAATATCTTTAGTGTCATTATACTTGTGTACAACAACATTCAGATAACATTATGTCGTAAGCTTCTCTCAATACAGTAAAATAATAGTAACAAATACATAAAAGCAGTGTGTATGTGAAGCTAGCTCTAGCAGCTAGCTAGCTCTAGCACAGGGGTGTCAAACTCAAATACACAGTGGGCCAAAATAAAAAAATCGCTACTAGTCGAGGGCCGGACAGGTTCAATGTTTATTGCAAAACGTATTGAAATGAACTTATTGCACATATTAAACCTGGAACTAACAAAGATTAAATGTTTGGGGTCAGGCTCTGAGCTGAGGAGACCCTCAGGATGGAGTGAAGGTGTGCGTGCAATATACCGGCGGGCCAGATCTAATAGTAATTTAAAAATGATCCTGCGGGCCGAAATTAAATCCACCACGGGCCTGATTTGGCCCCCGGGTCTTGAGTTTGACACATGTGCTCTAGCAGCTAGTTAGCTCCGTAGGCTACGTACGCTAAAGTGGCCCATATGTGACTTTTTCTTTTAAAGCAGATGCAACTTTTTCTTCCGAATATAATGCTAAAAGACAAATCACATGAAATCTAATATTATACATTGTGATTTGTTCCTAAATCTGAATTTAAAAGCTTCATTTTGGAATTCATGCAACCTTTTTTTTCACTATACTGTAGACCCGCATACTGTACGTCACTATTCATGTACGCTAGCTGTTTTGATTACCAAGAATTGAATCATGCCAATGTCTTTGTTGTTCTTCTGTTTTTTTTTGGTTACACAATTCACGTTGGCACAACAGTTTGAAGAAACATTGTCTCGTGTGTTAAGACCTTAAGACTCGCAGCTTTGGTTTCTACCTTATTGAGCTCGCCCTCGATGCTGCAGGCCTCCAGACCCAGCGAGTCGAACTGGTCCTCCTTCACCCTCTTGATAATCTCCATCATCTGATCGTAGTCCTCGCTGCTCACCTCGCTGCCCTGAGTCAGGTTGATGTGGTGAGGGATCAGGCTGTGTTCAATCCCGTTCCCCAACAACGACACAATCCTTTGGGTGTTTCTAAAAATTAAAAAAAACAGGCAAAAGTTATTGATGATAAGAAAGTAGTTGCAATGCATTTCACGCTTGGACATATAGAGTTTGCAATGATAACTGTGGCAGATTGGTCCTTAATATTAACAAGAAGTGGACAAAATAAAAATATTTTGAAATGTTTTGCTGGCAGCTATGAAAAAGATTACATTTGAATGTTTCCAGATGACTCGTTTTAAAAATAAAATCATGAAAAACGTAAAGGGCGGTGGTGGCGTAGTCGATAGGGACTTGGCTTGGCAACTCGAAGGTCACCAGTTCAAGTCCCTGCAAGACCAAGTGCTACCGAGGTGTCCCTGAGCAAGGCACCGTTCCCTACACTGCTCCCCGGGCGCCGTTCAAAATGGCAGCACACTGCTCCTAACACTAGGATGGGTCAAATGCAGAGAAACAATTTAATAAAAGTCCATCTTAATCTTAATTTTTTACATAACGTTTACCCTTCAAACTGTATAACCAAGTATATAACTAATGCTCTGCTCCAACCTTACAAAGTCAGCATTACTGTAACTTACTAGCTTAGTTGTAGCTCATGTTAGCGCCAATAAACATTATTTAATACATTAATTACACTTTTGTTTGTGTCTTTTATTTTGAAAAGGCTTGTAACCCAGTGTTTGTGTGCACAGCATGAGGAGAAATGTAAATAGTGAGAACTGCCACTGTACCTAGTTACAGTAGCTACAATATGATTGTGTAGTCGATGTTTGTGGGCGGGGTTTAGAAAATGGTTCAAATATGTTTAAAAATCATTCAGAGAAAACATGTTCAGGGACTGTAAAGTTCTTTAAAAGTCTAACATATATTCAAACTAAATATGGTAGGGGCCTTTTCTTCTAAACTATTTCCCCAAACTGTTTCCTTTTCTGCTATTTCAACATGTCAAGAATAAAATAACCACATAGCCGCTTTTAGTCTGCGTAACAGTCTGTGATGGTCTGCAGGAAATGCAGTTGTCTATAAATATCTGGATGTGAGAGGAAGTTGCTACTCACAGTGCGATGCATTTGCCATTCATTATGTTGGCTTTAAAGCCCAGCACGGCAAAAACCACCAGGGTGGCCAGCACGGAGGTGAAGAAGTTGATAAAAGACACCAAGACGGCGTCGAAGTGGCAGTTGTTGTCTCGCTTGTTGTAGCTGGAGAAGGCGATGACGCCTCCGAAGCCGAGGCCCAGAGCGAAGAAGACCTGCGTGGCCGCCTCGCGCCACACTTTGGGCTCCAACATGATCTCCAGCTGAAGACACAAAGTCACACAGTGCACTGTTAGCTTACCTTTGAAGGAGAACAGCTATATATTTTTATAAAGGTGTATATTTTGAGGGTAAAAGCAGTCAAATAACTTGCAAATCAGAGAACGTTGACATTTTCTTACACATTCAAATAATTGCAAGTCTCTTCAGTGCGCATGTCACAAAACGAGATGCATTGTGGGACATGTAGTATATGGGCAATGTGCTTCTGTAAAGTGGCATGTAACCGTATAATAAACGTATTATATTCTTTGCACGCTCTTACAGGGCCACATAAAATGAAGTTGCGGTCCGGATTTGGCCCCCGGGCCTTGAGTTTGACACCCCTGACTTAAAGTAATCTGAAGAATGATTTAACACTGAAGTCCACAACATGAATGACTGGAATTGACAATACATTTTTCAAGTTATACTCGCATTTACAAGTTAGTCATGTTCACATAAGAACAAGTAAGTGGTCATTCATTTGAGTCTATTTTCCTCTTTCAAATATTTGTGAATTCAATATTTTCTGGTTTTAGACTCTATGAAATCTTTAGCTCTATGAAATATTAATGCTAATTTCTCATCTTAAAATCATATATTGATCATAATTGCAGCCCTACAACTGAATATATAGATATATTCTATACATGTTGTGTATTATGGCAGTTGGATATTTTATTTGCGATAAGGTGGGGGTTATTTGGCATACATTTAAAAAATCTTTGCAATAAGCTTTGTGTATGTTCCTATGTGATTTTCACCAGTTTTCTTTAAATGCTTGGATGACAATAATGTTAACGGTTTAAATGTAATACCAATTATCTTCATGTGAGTTGATTTAAGCACTGCTCAGGACAGGAAGGCACTCCAGCGTGTGATAAAAACTGCACAGTGCATCTCAGGAGCAGCCTTCCCCTCACTTCAGGACACTTTCACTACCAGGGTCACCAGGAGAGCACACAACATCATCAGGGACAGTACACACACCCCCAGCCCAGCATGATAGCAGGCGCTACAGGAGTCTGAAATCCAGGACCACGAGACTGGCAAACTGTTTCTACCCACAGGCTATCAGGAACACACACACACACACTGATTGAACTGTGAGTGCTACACAGACACACTGACGCTCACCATTTGCAATACCTACTTTAACAATGCATAGTGCACTTGTTGTCTGCCGTGCAATATGTTATACACTGTGAACCATGTGCAATACAACTATGTATATACTATTTAAATATCTTTTAAACTGCTGCTACTTATGTGCCCTTTTATGGTGCTGTTGCCGTGTGCCAAACTTATTTGTTTTTTTTCGAAGTATTTATTTATTTTTATATTCCTCTATTTTACTTGCGTAGGGTGGACTAGCAAAGTAAGATTTTCATTTTACGGTGTAACTGTCTGTTCACTGTGCATATGACAATAAATATCTTGAATCTTGAATCTTTATTGAGACATGTCCATCCACAGCCCTCTATCACCATCATATCGATTTTTCTATAAAACTAACACACACTATTTCTGTTTGTTTTTTGCAGACTGCTCCATGCTCCATCTTGCCAAATGACAGCTGGCATGTTGACAGTTTTCCACGTTTGTCCTTTTCTGAAACAAAAGCCTGTTCCGATAGAGAGCAGAAACACTTTGATGTCTGCCGCTTCTCGCAGAATGGCGGCAGCAGCAGAACGAGTGGTTAATTGGAGCATTTCGGTGTCAGGCGAGGACACGGAGCAGACACCGGAGACCGTCTGCTGTGAGCCAGCGTTTTTCAGGCTGGTTGGTTACATCAAGCCTTAGTAACTCCTGTTTCCATGGTGACACGATTCCACAGCCTGAGCTGCCAAAAAGAGCCGGCCAATCACCGGGCAGATTTCATTTTTTAGTTCAGAAACCTTTTTTTTTTTTCTTCAGTCAATTCAGTTCAACAGAGGCTGCTTGAAAATGTGTTAAATGTTAATTCCTGCCAAATTGGAGGTATTAAATATAATATATAATTTAAGTACTTCTTCATTTTTAAAAGATGAGACGATTAAAGGATTGGTTATCTAACTTGACTATTATTTTAGTCATTGTTCAAGCGGTGTTAACAAACTTCTCCTGATTCCAGCCTTTCAGATGTTTGATTTGATGCTCTTCTTTGTGATAATTAGTGCAAAAATCCTTACTACTGGTTAAATACAACTATATTTTCAAAGACACTTTCTTGTTCTCTGGCTAAATATAATCGGCCTTTCTGGCATCTTATAGACAAAGCAATTAATTGATACTGAAACATGTTTGTTTGCTAAATCCTTATAATGAAGATATCCCTCCATTAGGTCAAATGTTCCTTGGTCGAGTTTTGTTTTGAGACTCTTGGTCGGACTTAACTTATTGACTTAAAGAGCAACTTGCAGGTTAGAGACACCAGTGAATAAATGTGTAGGAAAATGATGAATACACTAGAATTTCCAAAATATACACGACAGTGACATCTGGCGTCGTTTTAGTAAGACATTTTTACTTCCGTATAAAAAAGCCTCTGCACGTGACCTCCCGCGTGTGACGTAACATGGGGGAGAGCGGCCGGTCTAACGTATGAATACACATGGATTACAATGCTAGTTTTGACACAGAAGAGGTTGAAAATATATATTCAAATGCATATGATTATAATTATGAGCCTGCTATGCGTCCAAGGGACCAGGAGCAGCCAAGGATTAGAAGAAATAATTCATTGATTCAATTTCCTGACATATCTAATTTTAATTGACGATGGAAGCAATTCAGAATGTCCTGATACAAAATACTGATTTGCTGATGTGTAGGTTGGATGTTATGCTGTATGCTGATGTTTACTTTGAGCTTACTTTTTCTTATTACATTGAGGAGAAACCCTGACTTTAAGGTGTGTTACCTTTGGTGTGAACATGTGTCGGATCCCGTCGATGGAGCCCTTCAGGAGCAGAGCCCGCACCAGGAAGCAGATCAGCACCACGTACGGGAACAAAGAGCTGAAGTACATCACCTGTGAGTTAAAGAAAAACTCCTTTCCGTTAAATGCATCAAACTATACCAGTCAGCCTGTAAGGCAAGGCAAGGCAAGTTTATTTATATAGCACCTTTCAACACAAGGGAATTGAAGGTGCTTTACAAAAATGAAAGACATTCAGACAAAGGCATTTAAAAACAGTCATTAAAAAGAAAAGATAATAAAATAAACATTAAAAGAAAAAGTACATGAATAAAAGAGGCCCCAAGATGGAGCCTTGAGGAACCCCACATGTCATATTTGTCAACTCAGATTTGTATTTACCTATAGAAACAAAGTTGTTTCTGTCCCTGTAGTTACATTTGTTCGGTCTACATACATACAGTATTGCACTGAGCTTGGCACAACATGTTTTTGAAGGCATGATAACATCAAAAGAAACCGTAGAGGTGAACCATTTAGCAATAACAGGGGATATGCAGGAATCCTGAAGTCAGATGTAACACCTTTTAAGATCTTTTTGAAGACCCTTTCCATACATTTTAAGACCTCATCGCCACTTGGAGTTCTAACCGGTTACCTTGGTGACACACTTCACCTCACATTGACTATATACAGTATTGATTGTCCTTCCTCCTTATCTTCCAACCATTTGCAGTATTTTTGGAACTTTAAGTATTTTTGGAATTTACGGTATTTTTGGAACTTTAAGTATTTTTGGATCTTTGGACCCTTTCCATACATTTCAAGACCTCATCGCCACTTGGAGTTCTAACCGGTTACCTTGGCGACACACTTTACCTCACATTGACTATATACAGTATTGATTGTCCTTCCTCCTTATCTTCCAACCATTTGGACGCAGACTTGCATTTCCCCATAACGATGTTGTTTAACAACCGGCGTAAAACGGAGCTTCGCGCGCTATCAAGCAGTGAGCGTGCGATGTCCTGTTCAGATGACGTCAAACCCAACGGGATGCCATAAATAAACTACACAGAATCACACTACACACCTACGCAATGATTACATTCAGGCAGACTGTAGAATACAACCTCTTTGGACAAGTTATATACTTATTGAAAACAAGCTACAAAATGTAATACCTTGGAAAATGCTGTTTAATACTTTTTAATAGCCTTCATTTTCGCTAAATTGATTTATCAACTTTTAATACTTTTTAAGACCCCGCGGACACCCTGAATAAAGACAAAATGTTTGATGATCATAAGTTGCTTAAAATCAAAATAAGATGCTTTAGATGCCAATGAACTGTAGATGAATCAGATAATCCAGATTTGCCTACTTTAGATGTCTCTTGTTTATTGCCAATTGTCATGGTTTTCTAGGTCACTGAGTAAAACATATCGGTGTTTAGATGACAACTGCTGTTCAGTTCCTGTCAGAAAAACACTTATCAGACTGCGCCTTTTTAGGGAAATACTAAAATACATGTGGTGTGATCTTAATATCTAACTATCTATGCAGGGTGATCATTTAGCAGAAACATTAAATGAGAGTAAACACTGAGCAGTTCTGTCTAACGTGGATGGCATTTTGTTCCTGGTCAAAATAACTTCTTTTAGGTATGGGACCTTGACACACATTTCAACTTTTATTTTGTGTATCTTTACGAGTGACATCTTTAAGAAGAGATGACTTGTTGTACCATGAAAGCTACAGTATGTTATTAATATCAGCAAGAAAGCTTTTTATCCAATTATCTTGCTATTTACTGTAGACAGTGGGCGTCTCTTCTTTTCTCTCCTTTTCTATAAAGACTAGGTGGCACTTAAATCCTAAGAGGTCTGACTCAGACTCTACTTTGTGAGACGTCAGCTCGCAGGATGGGCAGAGGGGTGTGTGGGTGGGTGTGTGTGGGGGATGCAGTCATCGTAGGATGGTTTGGGGTTGAGCACAGTAAGTGATTCAGAGACATCTAACATGGTCCATATGCAGCTCTCACAAAGACTGTGTAATGTCACGTCTTTAAAGGGAAGGGATAATTCACCCTCAAGCAGGATTCACTACATGTTTGAAAGTTCGAGGACAGTGAAGATAAATGACTTTCTCTCAATGCTTGGAGACAGACAAACGTATTTCTGATTGTCCTTAACGTGAAGTAGTTTGGTTAACTCAGACTTATACATTTGTTCTTTGGTAATGCAACGTTTTATTTAAATCTAAACGGGTCCCATACAACATTGTACTACAGATTTTCAAGTGACCGTAAAGTTCTCCCTTCTTTTGGAAAGGTTTTTTTCTCAACCACAAGAAATATATATGTTAAAGTTAGGGTAGGTAAGAATGGAGAAACCAGCTCGAGTGCTCTAGAATTTGAAAGTACGCAGCCGAAAAAAATCTGCCCCTTCCTTCAGACTTCCTCTCAGAGCCCCTCCTCCAACACACACGAACGTGCACATGACCAATGAGGGCACGAGATAAGTTTGTGCACAGATGGAAGGCTGACAGGCAGGTAGGCCATCCAGTTACTTTAGCCGGGCCGGCTCAGATGATTGGTCGTGCTTTTTACAGCGCCACGGCTTCCACAGATGAAATATTTGTATGTAATTATTGTCAAAGCATTTCATATATTCATTGCTATCGGGAAGAGCATTCCATGGAATATAACAACAAGTGTTTCTGAAGTGAATTACCTACCCCACCTTTAATTGTTAAATGGGTTTGTAAAGTTTAGACATATTTTGTTACCAGTAAAGAGGCCCAATAATGCCTTTGGGGGTTTTCCCTTTCCTGTAGTGTGTTATATAGAGTAGGTTTTAGTGCATGGTCTGCAGAGGCTAAATCCCTGCTGGACTATATCCCTAAAACTAAAGTCAAATGTCATAGTTGCAATACATTTCTCTACAAAACATGTTTTATCTTTCCACACCTGCAGCTCTTGTCAGTCCTTCACTGATTATACCTCCCACTTTGTGCTTTTGTTGAAGAACACATTCTTGGCCTTGGTCAGCACGAAGCCAAACAGGCTCTTTATTGTGCGATAGACAAATATCTGCAACCTCAGCATTATCTTCTATAAAAAAAAAAAAACTTTATTATGAAGGGTTCTGTGTCATGGCAGATAGCATGTGCTTATTGGAAAGGTCATGTTCTAATAACTGCACTGTTATCGTCATAAACTGATAATAAAAGATAGGTTTTCCCATAAGGACAGACAGAGGGGTAATTGTCTTCATATGTGTCAGGAATCTAAAGGCTATTTTACATAATTTAATTAACAAAAAATGTTACTTTACATGGTGTTCAGCAACTTTCAAATACTCCTAATGAACTTCACGTCTATTTTACCAACTCTACGACCACCCCTCTTCTCTCCCCCATCATAAGCCATTATTCGCCCGCCCTACCCCTTTTTTTTTTGGCCACACTCTTGACAATCAAGCCAAGCCAAAAGAGCGCGTGAAACCATGGAAACCAAAACGTCCCGATCCCTTTCACGCCCACCCACACACACGGGAATGAGATGCAGATGGTGGTAGGGATATTTCTTGGAAAAGGGCTTTTGTGAGCACGGGTGTAGAGAGAGGGCATTAATATTCTTTTGTACGGCACTTCAAAGACACTCGGAGCTGGCCCCCTTTGAGGGAAAGTTCACGGCCATTTCTTCTCGCGCCAACTCAAAAGGCCATCCAGACACACCAGGTAGTTTGAGCAACACCATCTGGCTCTAACTGTACAATTAACCAGTTGCTTGGGTGGCTCTTTTTGGGCGATTTACAAAAAACAAGGGGGTTATTTCGTCTTCATAACATAGATGCATATATGTTTAGGAGGGGTGGTTGAAAAAAAAAGGACATTTCATAAAGGAATTGAACTTTTCTGAGGTACTTGTACTTAGCCAGAAACATCGCTACAAAAGGGGATTCTTTACTGAGATGATAAATCAACTGAGAAGTAAAAACATTTCCTCATAGACTTCTATACAATTTAAGTTGTCTTCCTTTCTTTTTTTTTTCAACCGTTACCCGCTGGACACAGTGGTAAAATGTAATGAAGTACATATACGTTTTTGTTTAATTTCTACGTACTTTTTACTCCACTACATACATACTGTATCTAAGTTACTTTACAGATTCATTTAATCAGCTAATACAAAATGTGAATCACCAAAAAATTAACATTTACATGTTATTATAGGTTCAAACCCTAGCGTCTTTGGGTTCAAGAAAAGCGTAATAGAAATATAAACCCAGCAGCAGTATGCAATGTCATTTAAATAAGCTCCACCTTTACCAGCTGTGATGAACACATTAATGGTAAATGGACTGTACTTATATAGCGCTTTATCCAGTCTTTAAGACCCCTCAAAGCGCTTTACATACTACATGTCGTTCACCCATTCACACCCATTCATACAGAGCAGTGTACCTTACTCTAGGACCTAACATTCACACACACTCACACACCGTTGGCCACCGGGAGCAACTGAGGGTTAAGTATCTTGCCCAAGGACACATCGACATGTTGACTGCACGGGCTGGGATCGAACCCACAACCTTCTGGTTGAAAGACGACCACACTCCCTCACAGCCACAGTCGCCCTGCCGCCTGCAGCCTGCCGCCTGCCAATGCATTAATAATCAAAATCTACTAATGTAATATTAACGATTCTGAAATTGGCCATGACTAGTACTTTTACTTTTGGTACTTAAGTATATATTGAAACCATGTACTTTTACCTTAGTACAATTTACTAATGCTGGGCTTTAACATGTAATAGTCTTTTTACGATTTAGTATCACTACTTTCACTCAAGTGTAAAATCTGAGTTCTTCTTTCACTACTGATTTGAATAATGGCAGGATCAGTTCCTCATCATGCATGCTAATAAACCCCCTCAGAGCGGCAGTCAGGATGGTGAGTGTGACAATGATTGTGGTTATCAGTGACATTTTTGGCAGGCTGCAAAACCATGGTGACACAGATCGAGATTAAAGCGACTCTGTTGTTTAGTCTGAGGCTGTTGTGGTGAATGCGTTTCAGAAGTCGCTCAGTACACACAGCTGTAAGGATAGGACCTGAGGTAAGCACAATGTTTGGCTTCAAGGTGGGAAACTCATTTAGCTTTGACCCGATGTTCAATAACCTGACGAGCGGATCCTTAAAGCAAGAAAATATTAAAACAAGCTGGCAGACACACAGGGGTTAAACTCTGATTTTAAAAAGTGAAGCCAATGCGAGAGTGCCCTTAACCTGCAGTCTTTCTAATACCCAGCCTGGCGGGAAAGAAGTGCAGGAAGTATGTACTTAAGTAAACTAATACTTAATACAACATAGTAAAAATACCCTGTTACAAGTGACAGTTCTCCATTCAAAAAGTAAAAGTACAAAAGTATTGGCAATGAAATACTCTTGAGTACCAAAAGTAAACGTACTTCTTCAGCATAGTGGACTATTTTCCGAATCACATTAATCCAGTTGTTCCATTAATGTCTATCACAGCTGGTAAAGATGGAGTTCATTTTAATGACATTGTAAACGTCGCTGGATATTTCTATCAATAAATATATGTACATTTTTATTTATAAGTGTGTATAAGTCTGGCAGTGGCTCAGTCAGTAGGAGCTTGGACTGTGAGCCGTAGGGTCGCCGGTTCAAGTCCCCGACCAGACCTAAAATATGGAGTGTGGACTGCTACTTGGAGAGGTCCCAGTTCACCTCCTGCCCTGCCGTGATGCCCTTGAGCAAGGCACCGGACACCCCCCTTCCCCCCTCACTCCCATTGCTCCCCGGGCGCTGTACAATAGCTGCCCACTGCTCCTAGTACTAGACTCCTGGTACTAGGATGGGTTCAAAGCAGAGAACACATTTCACTGTGTGTGCTGTGTGCTCTGCATGTGAGAGGTTTCATCCCTCCGATTCTATCTATATTTTGTGTCAGCTAGTAATCTAAATCTACAAAGCTGTTAGAATTATAGTTAAAATATAATATTGCCTTATCAAATGTAGTGTGGTAGAAGTATAAAGTAGCATAACATGAACATTTGCAAGTACCTAAGAATTGTACTTTACTTGAATACATGTACTTAATTACGATCAACCGCTGTGTCCATGGTTACTGGAGAATAAAATGTCCGATTGTATAGAAGTCTATGAAAAAATGACCCTACTTCCTTCTTTATTTATAACCTCATTAAAGATGTCTCATTTCTACTGTAGCAATATTTCTGGATTTTGGTCTCCACCTATTCCTGTGAAAAACACCTGGTTCTGGAGAATCACTTTATCTGCTAGTTGTTGCTATAGTTTCAACCAGCTGGTCGCTCACATTGTGTCTCTCCTGTCTCTACAGGGGGTCTATCGGAGCCTTTCAAATCAAATCAAATCAAATCAAGTTTTATTTATATAGCACATTTATAAACGATTTTTGGTCGAGCCAAAGTGCTGTACATATAATAAAAATAGCCTACACTAGAGACACTTTACAGCAAATACAACAGCACAGATTGTTCAGAATATCAGTATGAGAAAAAAAATACTTTGAGTTGGAAACAGTTATCTGCAGCAGTTGATGAATGCATGAGACTTACAGTAAATGTGTTAAAATAATGACCAGAAAGCGGCTTTACAGAGCTGCAGAGCTGGGTGTTAATTACCCATGATTTGGCACTATTACAAAGACTCATTTCATTGAGTTAAGTTGACTCAAACTCACCAAGACTTTACTCTTATTGCTGTCAAAAAATGTGAAGTATACTGTATTAATTTTGACCCCGTAGACTTGAAATAATAAGTGGGGATAATACCAAAATCAAATGACTTCCCCATCAAAGCTCATTCTGTGAAGATTAAATAGTGTGACCATTTGTCCAATTAGTGCAAGCCTGACTGTAACCTTGGAAGTGCACTGGCTAATGCTGGTCATATGATACGAGAGAGTGTGGAATGATAAGGATCACCTGTAAAAAGAGAAGAGGCGCGGGGTGAGTTTGAAAGCAAACGCCAAACCTTTAGCCGGGATGCTAATCCTTCCGGATGCTAGTCACGCTACTGTCAGCTTTGCTATGCTAAGCCTAGTCAAAAATCACACACCGGATCACATGAGCTCTCAGCTCTCATATCTGAGGCTGGATCATTAGAAACATTTGTCAAGTCACATAACAGGAGGAGTCACTCAGCAGTGTCTTTAGACCAGGCATCAATACAGCTCACTGTAAACCTCTAACTTAAAGTGAGCTAATTATTTTTCAGAGGATTTTCCGAGAAAAGGCCTTTTGTTTCTGTTACGGCCCGTCCACACAGCAGCGTTAAAAAAATCTTCCAACGCTTCTGCCCATTGACTTTGAATGGGGTGACGTCACTTTGCCTCACTTTTCGCCGAACTGCATTGTGGGGAAGCAAAGCGAAGATTTCCAGGATTTTCAGGCTTCAAAAGTTGAGCAATGTTCAACTTTTGAATCTTCTGAAGCTTTCGGTGGAAGCGTCAGCCAATCAAATCATATGCCAGTACAAGCTCTAGCCAATCAAACCGCTGCTTGTGTGTCAGGGGCGGGAGATTCATGTGATTGGTTGTTGGTCGAGCTTCAGACACGCCCGCCTGCAAGCTTTTTCTAAAGCCGCTGTGTGGACGGGCCGTTACTGTTTCACTTCTCAAGAGTTATATTTGAGTTGTCGCAAGGGCTGCAAAATATGAGGAAAAAAGGGGATTCACGATAATGTTTAAAATCTGTAACTAATTAATTAAATATATTTGATTAGGTTATATGTCTGCAAGATACAAGGAAATATTTGATAATGTCAGGTATCGCAATAACGATTATTCTTGAAATATATAATGTGTTCAGTTCTGCCTTTTTGCAGCTTGTTGCTAAAATACAACAAATTGAATAAATCTAAATAAATGTATTTACCAATTGAAGGTTATACTCAACACAAAATACATTACATTACATGTTAGACGCTTTTATCCAAAGCAATTTGGGGTGAAGTGTCTTGCCCAGGGACACAATGACATGCTGACTGCAGTGGGGTTTGAACCTGTGACCCCCGTATCCCAACACCTACGGACAACCCAACCCAACCCCCCACATAGGGAATAATAATAGTTATGTCTAAGTCCAGTTTAACTCTGGCTAGACGGTTAACAGCATGGTGCATATCTTGTAAAATAACACATATAGACATAATGTAATTTAATATGTTGTTACTATATTAAAGTGTAATGTCAAAGTATTTAGTTTGAATCAGAATAACTTTATTAGTCCCACAGAGGGGACATTTACATTGCAGAAAAGAGCCAAAGACAGCTTAATGTTACCTAAGAAAGAGTTACTCCTCTTCTGCCTCTTCCCCTACTCGTTAAAACCTATTTTCTCCAAACTAACAGAAGCATAACAGAGCAGTTAATCCTCCTTACCTTCCCAGAGGACTGGATTCCCTTTATCATGGCGAGGCAGACCATGGTCCAGGCAGCCAGCAGGCACAGAGTCATCCTCCAGTTCAGACCTCCGCCCTCAGAGATGTTGTCGGAGATGTTCAGGGCCTCGCGGTACCAGTAGTACGTGGTGGCCGAGCTCTTTTCACACTCTGGCACCACATCTGAGGACAACACGGTACAAGATAAGCACTGAGGCCTTCTGATAGGAGTTAAAGGTGGATTTCACGGTGAATTTATCAGTCGATCAGTCTTAAAGCTGGAGTAGGACGTTTATTTGTTGTGTCAAGTATAATATACCATAATAACCTTTCAGTATTTTGATATTCAAGTGGTTTAAGACTAAACTACACTTCTTTCTCTTGGCTTTGTTCTTAGAATATATTGCTGCTTGAACAACTGAACATCTGAATTTCCCCATGGGGATTAATAAAGGTCCATCTTATGTTATCTTATCTTAAACCTAGCTTTAGCAAATTACACAACCCAGTCTCACGGCATTTCGTGTTATAGTCACAAAATTAATCTATTGAGAACGATTTTAGACGCAATGTATTTCTATTGGTAGTATGTTTCGTGCCTGCACCAAATAATAACAAATTAGAAGAAAAAATGTTTTCAGTATTCAGTAAGATTTCAGTATTCTGAGGCTCTGAGCCCCATTTCTTTTCCTCGCAGACAGCAAAAAAACTCAGACATTATACGATTTAAAATAAAAGGGTTAGGCTTAGGGTAAGATATTGAGTAAGAAAATGTTTTTATGCACCACACAGCTTCTGGTCTTCTAAGACCCGACTGGACAAAAAGACGTGGTGCAGGCACGAAACATACTACCAATAGAAATACATTGTTTTTAAAATCGTTCTGTGTGACACGAAAAAAATGCAAAAATCGTGTTGGTGAACACGAATCAATAGATTCATTTCGTGACTATAACACGAAATGCCGTGAGACTGGGTTGAATTACAGAGATTTCAGAGAGAGACAAATGCAGATCGTGTGCACATTATTTCAGATGGAGAAACCCTGATTCAACCAGGGAATATGTTTCAGTTGCAGAACATTCCAGCATTAGCAAAAACTGCAAAAGCAAATTCATAAAGGGAGACAAATGTTGCTAAAAGTTTAGCTTTCTGCTAACCAAGCCAAAAGGTTGCGTCTGTGGCTAGCTAAAGGCTAACGTTAGCAACATTTTCTCTCCATCTTTAAAATGTTTGCCCTTAGTATAGCTAGCTAGAAACTCAAATCCCAGTATATTGTCTTAAAGGGTTTTCAGGCCTACAAGTAAGATTACCTATAAATCGTATGGTTGATGTTTGTAATAAATGACTAGTACCCGTAAAGGTTGCTATGTTATAATGTTTTTTTCTTTGCCCACCCTGGGGTACCAGCTAAAGTTACTATATACTGAAAGCTTGCTATGTATTTTTTCGAAATGACCTGTTAGAAATTAAAATCAATGTTTTATGGCATAATTTAGTTTAAACATGCCATCAGTTTAAATGCTGATTTATACAGAAAAAACTGAAGTTCTCGCGCACAATGTCTGATGTCAAGCTTTTATTGTGAAAATACTTTCGGTTAGTTTCCGCCTGCGATTAAAGTTTATTACCAACAGTAGCTTGACTTCAGGTTTTAAGGGAAAATAACGATTGTAGCCGTTAAAAGGAAATAAATGAAAAGTCATGAAAGAGAATATGAGGAGAAAATGAATTGTATTGAATGTACAATGTCAAAATCCTCTGTTATGTGCGATATCGGATATTGGTGAAAGGAGGGCGGAAGATTACGTTACAGCCCCAACCTTTCTCTAGGCGTCCTAAAATGCAAATTTGATATTTTTACGACAACTTGTACAGATTGAATACAGAGGAGGGACTATTTAACAGCTGAAAATGTGTTGCTCTGTCTCTTCTTCACCCCTGACCCCAGAGGACAACAGCTGTTTCCTCTCTCTGAACTGCCTTCTGTCTGATTCATTACCGCGCCATTTTAATTCAAGTACACCATTTGAAACTTATGCTAGAGACTCCATTGGTCTCATTTATCCTAAACGTCTCTCCTGGACGCGAGAATAACGAATAAGCTAACAGACTCCCAAACTAAACCGCCTACCCCAGCTTTAACATGTGTGTTTGTGTCTTACATGTCATGGTCTTGTTCTTGACCAGCGGACACTCGTGCCACGGCAGCGGCTGCTGGAAGGACTGAGAGAAGTAGAAGAGACTCCAGCTGATGATGACGTTGTAGTAGAGAGCCACGAAGAAGCACACCTACAGGAAACAGGGGGCAGTTAGCTTCAGATACACACAGCCAGAAACAGTGGATGGATATGTTTAACTTTAGAGGTCATCATGCGCTACCAAACATGATCGACATGTATTCTTTCTCTTTGTTATTACTATTCCTTTTTTAAAATCTTATTTAGACTTTTCCTGTCGCTCAAAGCGCTTGACTAAACTATTCCACTTCCTGTTTTGTAGATTTATGAATTGGGGTATTTGAGGTTATAGTAAGAATGATCATTTAACACACAGTTTAAAAATAAACAACTAAAAATGAAATATCCAATCCTCTTAGTGACCAAATGTTTCAAGAATTGTATTTATTGTAATGTTTTGCATTACTTATTTCTATTATAATTGACATACATAATTGAATGAAAACGTTTTTCTTATATTTTATTCATGAAAGTAGCATTAAGGCAATGATAAGTCTACGTATTGATTACTCATAGACAGACATATAATCGACAACTATTTATTCTTTATATTATATCAATAGGTTTGAATTTTGGACTGAACACCAAGCCGTCAAGTTGGACTTTTAGAAACCAAAACATTTTACAATTTTCTGACAATGTATCCCAATTGATATGAGCTGTGTGTATTAATGTTTACGTCTGTGTTGTTTATTTATATTATGAAAGGTTGTGGTTGTAAACAAATGTGATTGGTTGATGAATACAGCTCTTAATTGACTATTCTTAGTCCTACAAAGCTGTATCAAGCCTTCCTTCTTCTGCTTCACTTGAACTTCTCTGCTCCACTCACCATGCAGCTGGCGAAGCCGATGCCCCCCAGGCGAGGGCTGATGTAGTTCCAGACCCCGATGCTGCCCCTGCGGATCCGCTGCCCCACCGCCAGCTCCAGGAAGAAGAGCGGGATGCCGATCAGGATCAGAAGGATCAGGTACGGCACCAGGTACGCTCCTGTCAATCAGAGTTAGATTACATTAGATCAGCGGTTCCCAACCTGAAGGCCTTGCAAGTGGGCCGCCAAATAATTAGCCAAACATTATTATTTGTGTAGAAATATTTTCATTATTAAGATTTATTTTTATTTTAACCTTTCTCTTTCTTGATCCTCCTTAGCAACGGCCATTACAGTCTTTGACAGCGGTCTTTTCACAACATGTCACATGTTCTGAATCGACCAATCAGAACTTTATTTAACCTCCGTATTGTTTATGGTTGAATGTGGGCCACGGAACATTTTCAGATTCTTAAGTGGGCCCCGAGTTGAAAAAGGTTGAGAACCGCTGCCTTAGATTGACCTTATTGATCCCACATTGGGACATTGTTCTGTCACAGCAGCATGTCAACAAGGCATTGCACATAAGTTAAACATTGAGTACAAAAAAACAAATGTAAATATATAAATTTCAACAGTAGAAAAAAGAAAGGAAACTATTGAGTATTTAAATGAAGCACATGCAACGCTGGGAATCAGTTTCATCAGATAACCGTGAATAGAAACCATTTCACCATTTCCTGAAACCCACACACACACACGCACACACACCCACACACACTCTTGATCTGCCACATGCTATATTGAAACGACAGCCTCCTATAATTTAACTGCGACCTAACGTGCCCCTGAATGTGACACGTAAAGCACACAGCAGCCTCTTCAACAGTACATTTCTCATTATCCTCTGACTGTTACCAACATATAAAATTACACACATCTGTTGAGCTGCGTGTGTGTGTGTGTGTCTCCACCTAATACATGCCTCTTGGTGTGTGGTGCAATCAAATAATTCTGCCAACCAGGAAATATACTGCAGTCTCAAATTACCTAAATGACAGTGGGATTACTGCGAGGCGCAGAAAGCATTCCTCTCTAGAATTAAGGTTTCAGGGCGAATGACTAACATGAAGACAGGCTGTAATAGTGCGGGGCTTTAAAATACAGAGGGGCACATCTCTTGTGACAGAGACACTGCCAGGCACATGATGGCTGGAAGAAAACACAAGAACCAAAAAGTCTTTGTTGTGAAGGAAATGGCCGGTGGTTAGTGTTCAGAGGCACCAGATTTTAAGATAATGGGTCTTTGATTTTCCTCTTACATAAAGGGTAATGTAGGTATGCATGATGCTGAGGTTTTTTCACGTGGAGTTCCGGTGTGTGTGCGCTGCAGCTTTCATGCCCTACTGTAAACCACGGAAATGATAGAAACCAGTTGCATCATCTCAAAGCTACATGTCTGCTGATGGAAAACCAGACGATCTCTTCTTCTGGAAGTGCTCCAACACAACAACAAAACAACCTTGCACTGAATAAACCACAACATCAAATGTGGCTTTAATGTGACCTTCTGTTAAAGAGGTCCTATTATCGTTGTTGGGGTTTTCCCTTTCCTGTTATGTTGCATTTAAATAGTGTGAAAAGGCTCAAATCTCCTGCTGGTTTATGTTTTGGTTAGCCAAGTAATTGACCAATCAACTAGTGCTTCAAAAAGCTTTATTTATATTTAATTGAAGGAACAAAAAGTGCTACAAGATTTCATCGTCAGATTTAGGATTGTCGCTGGAGCAATTTGAGTTACTTTACATGCTTTGTTCATCATTTGAAATGTTGAATAGTTTTGAATACATTACAGTGGAACTATGTTATAAAACTAGTTTATTTTGTTAATATTTTTAGCTTGATTGTTAGAAACTAATGCTGTCAAAATGATCGCGTTAACGGCGGCAATACATTTTTTGAATTAATTGCGTTAAAAATATTTAAGCGCGGAGTAAACTGCACAGACAGCAGTTAGTGAGATTGATTTCAGTAGCCACTTGTCTGGAAATACCGAAGACTAGAAACGGTTTTGAAAACGTTTGTCATATAGTGATCGTCTTCTCAATAGAACATCTTTGATAATGTCTTCTGGCCAATCAGAATCAAGATAACGGCGTGGTGTTGTTGCAGGAAGTCCCGACGGAGAATACTTTTGCTGTAGTACATCTCTATATACATCGATACAACATTACGTGTTGATAGAAATCAACACGTAATGAAATAAGACCCCACGGTGTGTGGGCTGTCTTTCATTTTGACACACAGAACAATGTTATAAACATACATACTGTATGTTTAATGGATATATCCGCCTTCTTTCATTCATCTTTCCATTCCCACAACAATATACATAAAGAAATGAGGAGCTCTTTTCCAAAACGCTATAAAAGCCAAATTGAAAAT
>CALSBZ010029833.1:737-11185 GCA_943591055.1 Gobionotothen gibberifrons
CACACACACACACACACACACACACACACACACACACACACTCACTCGCACTTTTGAAAGAACATCCATAACATTCATCTGTTTGCAACTCATATAAATCAATATTCCATGTACTGTATGTAGGCTATTCTGCACTATGTCTACTATATTCTAATGTCTTTGTATTTACTTGTACTATTTTATCTGTTTTATTGTGTTGCACTGTGGGAGGAGCCTGTGACCTCAGATTTCATTGTCATAACTACACTGCAGCTACAGTATGCACACATGACAATAAAAGCCTTGAAACACTTGTCTTGTGTTTGTGCACGTGAGTTTGAGAAACACATGTTCCACGTATTCTCCACTTCTCCTTCTCCTAACACTTCACCCTCCTCTCTTTTCTTTTGATTTGTTTTCACCTCCCACTATATGTGGATAATTGGACATTAGTATTACAAAGCCAGTGAGTTAACGCTAGGCTACAAATAGCTTAATGTTAGCGCCGTGCAGGTGGATTGTCAAGACGGATGCCAACACTGTTATTTCCATCACGTCACGTGTGAAAGACACACATCGTGAGCCCACGTGTGAAAGACACACATCGTGAGCCCACGTGTGAAAGACACACATCGTGAGCCCATGTTCTCTTTTTACTGCACATTTGTAAGACTCTATTACAGAGTTAATGTTTTATAGCTGATCCTGCTCAAGTGAATAAGCTAAATGTGTGAAATGACAGTGTTTGGTGCTCCAGGGAGCCATGGGAGTATTTTATTGTTGTGCAGAAGATGTTAATGCAGAAGTCTGTGAAATGGTGCAGATTTGAGTACACCCTGGAGCACTAGAAGTGTTTGTGTCAGCTCTATTGTGGTGTAGAAATGTGTATTTCCTGCCATTTCACACGTATTTATACACGCATTCCATTAATAAGAGATGATAGGAACTCGAGGTGCTAATTTATCACTCTGAAATCCCTCCACATAGTTTTTTAAGTCAAACCAAACAGTAGGCTGGGATATTTCGAGCACATCATCTACATATTGTTCTTAAAGCCATTAGACTGCATGAGATGTATCTCAACAAACAGGCTGTGAATGTCACTAAATGCCATAAGCCTATAAATAGACCTTCATTAAGAAATCGATAGAACCGTTAGCAGAGAGGTCGTCAACGCGGCACACTAACACTGAGAACCTTTCATACAGCGTTTTGCAGGATGTTTGAACAGACAGGACATTTTCTCTTATATGGTCTTAAAGCATTATTTTTAATCCCATTCTTCTAACTGCTTTAAGAGGCAGCGAGGCATTCACAGCTGCAACTAAAAATAGAAACAATATGTGGGACTCTGCTTCTTAGGAGCTTTTTACATTCCTTATCTAAAGAAGGTTTTGCTTTTCCATTAAAGCTCAATGCTGCGCTGCACAAAGTGTTTACAGAGACTCACACCTGGGAACAGAACAGTTTATCCAAGCACTTCCCTCACATTTTCAGAGGTATTTGAGGTTGAATTTAAGTTTTAATTTGCAAAAGTTCACACAAACATCACAATAACAATATAGTGAGTAAGGCGGAAAAATAAAGGTGTATTCATCGTCTCTACCTAATTGAGTATATGTATATAAGTATACAAATATGCACAATATCTTAATTAAGTGTTTTATAGAGTTGAAGCCAGATGTAACCCTCATTGTATGCCCTTCCTGTTTACGGATATTTTTCAGCACATCTTTAACCTGGCAGACCTTTAACTTTCGACCGAAGAGAAATATTGTTATAGATATGGATCTTCTTTATTTAATCGATTCAAAGTAAACATTTTGACTGATTCTTCACTTATGGTTGTTTTTGTAAATATGTACATTTTATTTCATCTTACAGTGACTTTTCATACACAGTAGCAGTTCTTTTTAAGTGCAGTGAAAACAACCTACAGAATTTCATTATACCTCAGCATGACATTATGACATTATGACAAGAAAGATATTCTGATTCTGATTTGGTCTACAGTCCCTCTAAAGTTATGTTTTAATGTTTAGTCCCCAATCTTAGAACTATTGCAGCGCTTTGGCTTTGCTTATAAAAGATATCTAGATTCTGTCTTTCCTCATTTACTTATTTGTCCCTTTGCATTACTAACCAAAAAGGTGGAGACCATAATATACTTACTGTTTTGAAGCTTCTTCTCATGTAAATCCTACGGTGCCCTCTGGATGTTATTCCAACTAAAAACCAAAAAACAGATCACTGGAACAGATGGTCAAAATATGCATTGCAGGGGTGTAACGGTATCCGTCCCGAACCGTCATCGGCACATGCAGTCACACGACGAATACGTATTTTTTTACGAGTGGGAAACAAGTCTGTCATTCAGGGCAGTATCCATTACACTATATATAATCCAGGGGGCGGTATTGCGCCTAAAAGCTGTTTGCCAGCCGCCCTTAAACAACAAATGAAGAACAAGAAGAAAACACAACAACAAAACGAACAAAATACAAGAAGAAGAAAAGTTAGTATTGCGATTTCAGATAACACACAGGAGCTAGAAGACCCACCTGCTTCTTTTAAATCAGCTGTGTGGGAACATTTCAGTTTATCCCCGCTGTTTTTAAGAAGCCAATAGACATGAGAGCCGAGAGACCAAAATAAATAACGGAAGCTTTTGGCATACATATTTCAACGGCTATAGATGAGAGTAACAAATGCGTCACTTCCGGGCAAAAATAACGGCTCCGCCCACTTTTCGGGGGAAAACAACGCTGTCAGTTGAACTGCGGTCAATACAAATTCTGAAGTTTTTGCCAATCCGATCAGAAATTTAAGAAAACCGGAGATTTTTGGATCTTCAAAGAGCCCGATTCCAATGGCCAGACAGGCAAACTATTCCATTAAGTTATTAGAAATCGACGATCGGTCTCGATATATGGTTATATATAGCAGTCGGCTATCGATTTTCACGTGACTTTACGGCCCCGCCCACTTTTGGGGGAAACAACGCTGTCATTTGAATGGCGATCGAGCCTGAAGCCACAGAGCTCTTCTTTTACTGTCCTTTCTTCTTAGAGGAAGTACAGAAACACTGAACTCTTGATTATTTGTAATGTTTGAGGTGCAATAAACGACACAGCAGCTTTTTGGCATGATAAAACTATTATGTTCCGCCTCGCTCATGAGAGTAACAGCTGGCGAAATTACAGCCTCGCCTACTGATTTTAATTTAACCATATATCAAGACCGATTGTCGATTTCCAATGATTTCATGTAATTGTTTGCCTGACTGGCCGTCGTAATCGAGCTCTTTGAAGATCCAAAAAATTCCCAAAAATTTGATCGGATTGGCAAAAACTTCAGAATGTGTATAGACCGCCATTCAAATGACAGCGTTGTTCTCCCCCAAAAGTGGGCGGGGCCGTAATTTTTGCCCGGAAGTGACGTAGGTGTTACTAAACACTTTCTTATTATTTATTAAGTAATATTTTCAAGACATTCTTTTTAGTTTTTCAGCTTGATGAAACCTTTTTGTTTGACATCAGCCATTATAGATAATACAGCCATCTGAGTGTGTGTGGTACTGTTTGTGGTTTGTTTTTAACTATGAAATATAATTATTCAACATGTTAAGAGTTCCTTATTTTTAAACTGAAACTTGCCCTACTGTTCAAAAAGAAAAAACAACAAACCTGGAATTATGCATTTGGGAACATTTTCGTGTTGTACCGAATCCGTATTGAACCGTGACCCCAAACCGAGGTACGTACCGAACCGTGAATTCTGTGAACCGTTACACCCCTAATTAATTGTCTAGCTTCTGGACAATCTTTTTTTGTATATGATGTTTTCAAGTCTCCAAAAAAAAGGATAGCATTTGCCCCCAGCATTCGCAGACCTACAGCAGCTGCAAACTCTTTTATTTATCTCAAGTTTTGCCTTTCAGTGAATATATTTTATTGATAAAAAACAGAACTTTGAGATGTATTCGTCAGGTTTTGGAGCACTGCACTGCGCACATTGCCCTCCTTAAAGCTCAGACTGTTCCTCCTCCACGCTCTATTACTTTCTGTCTCATGGCTCCATTTTACACCGTAGACAATGGAGTTGAACTCAATGTCCCGAGCAGTGATTTGTTACTTCAGACACCGGTCTCAAATGGCTCACATCACACCTTTCCGACAGATCGCTCTGTTGTTTCAAGGACTCCATCCTCCTCTGCAGTCATCGTGGCTTTTCCCTGTGGGCGGATATCTACCCTCATAGTGAACAAAACAGAACACAGCTTTATTAGTTTACTCAACATTACTTTTTACAGCTGCTTTTAACTTGTTTTACCACCTACCATATTTACAATGTAACTATAACTATCTCTTTTATGCATGGTTTTTATGAATCTGTTATTCCATTGTGTTTATTTAATGTGTTCCTTTCTGTCATCTTCTTATTAAGTGTTAATGATGATGTAAAGCCCTTTGAATTGGCTCTGTGTCTGAAAATGTACGATATAAATAAACGTACCTTACCTTTACAGAACAACAAAGGAAAAGCTGCACGGGCAGGTGGTTTGCCTAACTCTTGAAGAATGTAAACAAATATTAAAAACTAAGAAGGACACTCAGAGAGTATTTATATTCATATTCTGTACAAACTGTAAAGTCCACTGAGAAATGTACAATGTGTGATATTGGGATGTATAAACGTTGGTTGATTGATTGAACATCAACACACTGTTTGCCATGTGAAGGACACAAAGGAATAAAGTCACTTTAAGGCCCAATCCCAAACCACACCCTACACACTACTATATCATGTCTACTGTATTTAAGTCCCATTTCTTGTTTTTATATTGTCTTGTTGTTGCGTGTTGGCACCTTGAGTTCATTGTAATTTTTTTGTACCTGTACAATGACAAATTAAAGATCTATCTATCTATCTATCTATCTATCTATCTATCTATCTATCTATCTATCTATCTATCTATCTATCCATCTATCTATCTATCTATCTATCTATCCATCTATCTATCTATCCATTTATCTATCTATCTATCTATCTATCTATCTATCTATCTATCTATCTATCTATCTATCTATCTATCTATCTATCTATCTATCTATCTATCTATCTATCTATCTATCTATCTATCTATCTATCTATCTATCTATCTATCTATCTATCTATCTATCTATCCATCTATCTATCTATCCATCTATCTATCCATCTATCTATCCATCTATCTACCCCTCCTGTTGCGTGGAGGGTCCGCCACATTAAGTGCTGTTCCAAACCAACGAGCGTGGAGCGGTGTGGAGGGGGAGTGGGCTATCAAGCCTGCATCGGTGCTGACTGGAGACCGGTCTCTACCTGACCGGAGTCACGCTGTGTGTGTCCGTCAGGAAACAAGCTGTTAACAAGTAGTTCCACAGTTGTTTGGGATTGGGCCTAAATGTGTTTTAATCCAAGGGCTGGCTGGATATTAAGCAACCAGTCATGTCAACATTAATCACACTGAGTTTTTCAATTTGAATTGTATTGTAATATTATATTTTAGCTGTACTATTTCATATTTTATTGACCTGTACTAATCTTGCTTTGTAATTGTTTGTGTGACAGAAATGATGCAATGTTTTTAGTGTTTATTGATTGTTATCTCCCTGCCTCAGGACTGCAGATGGAAATGAGCTATTAGCTAAAATCTGGCATAAATCATCTCTTCTCTTTTCTGAGATTAATGTATTTGTATGCATGGTCCTTTTTAAAATAAATACATAAACTTGGCTACGCTTGCAAGACATTTCATTATTCCAAAAACAAATGAATGTAACACAAATGCCCCGTCACAATGTTGATGAACTGCATACCATTGGCTGGAACTCCTTGATCCTCCTTAGCAACGGTCTATTCTCCTTAGTAACGGTCTGCTCTCCTTAGCAACGGTCTGCTCTCCTCAGCAACGGTCTGCTCTCCTTAGCAACGGTCTGCTCTCCTTAGCAACGGTCTGTTAGCGAAAATTAACATCCTCTTGAATGTCCAAATAGAATCTGGAAATGTAACTAAGCAATATAATTAATGTGTCCTACCATGTTTCTAACAAAAAAAGGGAAGAGAAGGTATATTAATCTCCCTCGTTAGCTTGTTTGCAAACTCCTTAGCTAACCAAATCCTACATATTACTTTTGATTTGCCAGTAGTGTCTGTCTTTTGACTTTGGGACAGCTCTGAGAATCCAAAGCAAACAAGATGCCATCAAACTGTTGAGGAATTTAAGTTGAGGAACTTCAAAATAACTTAATTGTGAAGAAGATCCATACTTATCGTGGATAAAGTCTTGATGATGGTGATGGCTGGAAAGGATGGCAAAGACTGTCTGGGATTAATAATTCGCTCTCATTTGGTAAAGAGGGAAGGACTTAGGTTTTCCTGATTGGATGTTGTGAACCAGAAGGAAGTTTGCCTCTTAGATTTTAAATCCAAAGGTTAATCGAGGAGAGCAGAGGAATACATGAATGGAAATGAGCCGAGGGGTGTGGCACTGAAAGAAGAGGCAATAATAAAGTGGTTCTCCTGATTAAACTTTGGCTAAGCTCCATTTATTTTGTCGCGTTGCGGACACACAGGATATATGAGCATAAAAACAGCAGCGCTGACGGCTGAACTCATGTGGATTAATGCGTTACAGTAATAACTAGATGGATGAAGCCTAAAGCAGAGGAATATGACTTTTTCTCATTCGCCTCACACAACACAATTAGCCTGGTTCAGCACAAGCTTGGTAAACTGTGTAAGGCCTTCTGCGAGAAATGTGATGATCTGAATCTCTTTATATGTAAATAGACCTGATTAATTCATTCAATGAATACTGATAAAGAAACACTTGGTGTAGATTGTGCTGACCTTAGGAAAGTTATCCTGCTTTCATTTAGTTTTGCTTAGACAAGGGTAACTGTTATTTGATTCTTAGGAAGTCAAACCGTTTTTCTCATCAGTTTCAAACCAACGGCCATATCCTGAAATATATATGTTTCACATCACTGCTCGTATTCAGTAAATGTTAATTGACAAACCAGGAAGTGAGAAGGTGTCAAGAGGGTTCAAGGATCTTTCTCATGGGGCCTTGTTCGCAGAGTTCGGACAAAATAGACAAGATCGACTGGTGAAACACATCCTCCTAGCTTAACGACAGAAATGTACGTTTGCCAATGATTTCAAAAACTAAACATAGGGTCCTTAAATTGGTTTCAATTTCAATCACACGTAAATGTTGAGAATTTAACCAAAAATAGGTATTTCAGATACGCAAAAGATCAAGTATGATTGACACCTAACTTCTGTTGAGGCTACACAGGAAACTAGATTTTTATTTTTAGCTTTTAGATAAACATGTTTATCACAAATGATCTTTGACTGTTGAAGGACAGCATTGAGAGAAAGGAGATTTAGGCATAATGTGTTTTGGCAAATGAGGTTCTAAAAAATGTAAAACATAAATGTACAATATAGCATGGTGTGATGGAGAAAAGTTGTGGTACTCTTGCATTCGGTTGTGTGTGTGTGTGTGTGTGTGTGTGTGTGTGTGTGTGTATTGGACATCTCCGTTTTAGTCCACGGCGACCTACTACTGGACCAATCAGTCTAATTTTGTTTGTGCAAATGAATAACTGTATGGTCAAGAACCTCCGATAGATTCCACTAATTCTCAAGTTTAGCCCTTCAGTTTGGACTGTCGTTGAAAGTGTGTGCGGCTAACAGCTAATGGCTAAAAGCTAACAGTACTTTTTATTATGCTCATTATGTCTGCATCCAAAAAACATCGCTCTTCTGCAGATTCAGTCTGATCTTTCCTGATTTGGACCAACACAATCATCACTGCTAAGGGTCTCCATTTTACTTTCCAATACAACATTTCCAAACCAATTTTTGTGCAAGGCAAAGTTTACAGAATTTACAGATTTTAAAAAGATGCATTTGGGTCATAAAAATAAGGCATAAAGAGGGAAGAATCCCTTGCTCACTGTAATTCACATGAAAGGCTGAAACAGAGCACACTCACCCACTTGACACACTGCATACTGAGATGTTATTATTACAGCGCCACACACATGCTCTCATTTAAACATTATGCTAACGTGATCTGCCCTGCAACCACTCATTATGGGCTGCTGTGTTCCTGAAAGCTGTGAAGATTAGTAGCTCTGCAGATGCAAATGGATTTGCTCCTGGCTCATCCTGACATCGGCAAATTTAGCCGGCAAATGAAAGGAAAATCGAGAATAGTCCGTCTTGAATGACAGGCTAATCTTAGCGCTCTGTGAATGTTTGTGGGTGTTTGAATCTGTTTTTTTCCGCTAATATGTTTTGATGTATATTTGTTGATGTACTGCAATGCTTCCACTGAGATGACTTGCAATCATTTTCCGTTTATTCATTACTGGAAATGGCAAAAGATAAAGTGTCCAAGGGGAGGCTGGGAATTGGAATAATTTGTAAAAGAAGATTCATCTACCACTGGAGGAGGATATCAGGTGAACATACACACAAACACACAGCATTCTTATGCTTGAAATACCCATCTGAAGGCCCAGTGTGTCTTACATGGATTACCTCTTTTCTTTCACACTCCAGATTAGAGCTTTTTGAAATGGAAAAAGACAGATTTACCGCCATATTAACATGTTTTCCTCGACTCAAGATGGTTTGAGAAGCTGTCATTGGAAACTGTTTGGGAAAGAGGGAAGGCAGTTTCAACAGAACTTGGCAGTTGATTTGGAAAGCAGTATCTCTTCACCTTTTCCATTGAGAAAAACCTTCAGTTCTTCTTTCGATAAAGAAATAGAGAGTGGTGTAGTGATGACGTTTTGCAACTCCCCGCCTCTTCCGTTTCGGTTGGCAGTTGGATTTCCCCGTAGGATTTTGGTATATTGCGGAATATAAGCTTTGTGGCCAACACACATTTATGATACTTACATGTTTTTTTCAGCATGACAATCTCCACTCTGGGACTTTGAAGCATGAATGATATCGGCAGGAATACAAAGCTAACGTCATGCTATACACAAACTACATCATGTCGCAATGGCATTTAGTCATTTATTTTGTCACTTGTTAGCAACCGCCTTTTACTGACACATAAACGTACATTCTCCATTCGCGAGTGGAGTATATTCTGACCTTAACCCTTACACTTTCAAATAACCACCTACTTCGAGACAAGGGAACCAGACGTGGTAAAATGCTCCGTCTTTCCCGTGGTTTTAGGACACATTAATGCACCATTCACCATCAGTACTCACCTTTTTCGGAGCCATATCTGTTTCAAACAGTCGTCTCTTTGTGTCTCGTCACCTAAACCACGACCTTAGCTGCCATTTGCTCTTCAAAGGACGATGATTGGTTGGTTTCACTGTGGTTCCTCGGAGCATTACATCATGGATCTATGTGGGATCTTTTTATATTTTCGTGTGATTTCTCAGAGAATTCAGCTGCTGTGCAAGGTGTATTTCTTTCCATATAAATGTCAGACTTCATTCAGTTCAAACCCAATTTCCAAAGCAGAACATTTTTGCTTTTCATTGAAGTTGGATATCTGGATGTGTATCCGTGCCGTGCTGCTGACCTGGATGTGTTTACTGCCTGGTTCAGGTTTGATTCTGGATTTAAATAAACATCATTAAACTCCAAATGTATCTTAGACCAAAAACAGCATATCAAAGTTTGACTGTAGGGAAGAAGGCTTTCTGAATTCGTCTCTAATAAAAGTTAGAAGTTTTCCTATAAGTGTTCACTCTCATTATTCTTCCAATGCTTCTGGTCACGTTAAACCAGCAGGATGTGAAGTCATGCAATGCTCAATCACTGACACATGTGAAACCAATCTGAACAGAGGCTCAGAATGGAAAGCAGCACTGAACTCGTTTTTCTGTCTTCTACTGTATAATTCCCAATGCTCAGATGTACAGGAGTAAATGCAGTTGCCTTGAAGTAATACCTCATACTAATTGAAAAAAGTGAAATTGTGTGAGAGGCTCCGATGAAACATGACGTTCATGTTGTAAAAACATGCAGTGGATAAATATTGCCGGATCATTTCAGAAAGCAAAACAAATCCAGACGATGCTTGCAGGCTTTTATCTGTTTAAAAGCTCATACACTGATTACAGTTGGTCAAACAAACACAGTCACATTGTTTTCTGCACTGTGTGTGTGTACAGAAGCACAACAACCCTCCATATGTCACCTGTGTGTGTTCCTGTGAGGACATAATGCAATCAAGGACATCAGTATCAAATAACCAAAACTGTTGCGGTTGAACAATTTGATATAGAGAGAGCCTTTGGGGGTTGAATTGCAGAATGGCAAACTAAATCTTTAATAAAAAATAAAATAAGGAAGACAGACAGAAAGCTCTTGGCTGATTTATATATGCTAGTGTGTGTGTGTGTGTGTGTGTGTGTGTGTGTGTGTGTGTGTGTGTG
>CALSBZ010029833.1:11195-21270 GCA_943591055.1 Gobionotothen gibberifrons
TGTGTGTGTGTGTGTGTGTGTGTGTGTGTGTGTGTGTGTGTGTGTGTTGAATAAGATTTAGCCTTGCCATTCAGGCGCTGCTTCCCAAGGATCAGCCGTTGTGAAGGATTTGATGAGTGCAGGTTTGATTTTGCAGGTACTTTATATATCCAGAGTGTTGCGTTATTGAATCAGACTGTTCTGAACCGTAGAGCGTCGAAAGTACGTTTTTTAAGACGCCACATTCACAAAGTTTGAAGAAGGGCTGCTTTAGGTGTTCTGAAAGATATATTTCTTATCAAAACCACAAGAGAGCTCTATAACATGGTAAAATCCAAGAGTAAATGTTTACAATTCAATCCCCCGGACACTTTTTCAATGGCATTAAACTGAATGTTGGTGTTACTTCGCTTACACAATAAGGTTGGCTTGTTTTTCCACATCAAATAGTCAAATTTATCTGAAATGTTTAAATTTAGTTGCAAGGACTTGGGCGGACCAAGTCCTTGATTGTTTCCTTCCTCTGTGTCTATTTTAAAAGAACATTATCATCGGACCAAGAGACCAAGGGGTAGACCTAGGACCAGGTGGAGGGGTTATATCTCTTGGCTGGCCTGGGAGCGCCTTGGGACCCCCCAGTCAGAGCTGGTTGATGTGGCCAGGGAAAGGAACCTTTGGGGCTCTCTGCTGGAACTGATACCTCCGAGACCCGACCATGGATAAGCGGGAGAAGATGGACGGATGGATGGATTATCATCGGACCAAGAGACCGAGGGGTAGACCTAGGACCAGGCGGATGGATTATCATTATCATTATCTTCGGTGGCCGACAAACTGGAAACTGACCTAAAATGTATGTTTCATTGGCTTATTTACACAATATGATCACATGATTCCGTCAAGTACTATTGCAGATCTGGTGTAAACTAGCTAGCAAACGTAGCTAACCTATAGTTTCAAATTATTGACCAAAACACAATTATGAAACCGGCTATTCGCATGCATGTGTTTTGGCACATTTGTGTTTTTACATATGCTCAGTATTTCTAAGGATTTTTGGTCGTTGTAGCACGTTTGCCGTCCACCGTACATTATCCTTAATCCTCAGTAGGATTTAGTATTTGACTTTCATTCAAGAGTTACTAATGAAATTAAAACCTGTCCCATATGGGTTTTGACATCAATCACAGAGCTTTATGGATGGAAACCCTTGGAAATTCTGAAATAGTTATTGAGATTTCTTCTTTAGTGTATGTATGGTATGGCATTTTGAAATTAAACCATGTTTTAAAACATTATTTGTCATTGATTTCTCCAGGCAGCATGGTGAAGAGAGGGTACTACCTGCTACTTAGATAGATATTGGTGAATACTGGTATGAAGCCAGTTTACACCATGTGTGAAAGTGAAGTAAACCAGACTGATGTGCATGCATGTTGCTTTGAGGGAGTCATAAGTGTCTTTGAAGCAATCAACTGAAACAACTGTTATTTTGAAAAATCTTTACCAGAATTGCAACCATTTTTTACTTTTTGTCACCAGAAACATTTGGCTGTAAGTTCATACAGAGATTCAAAAGCTTCCAATTCATAGGATACAACATAGAGACATTTATTTGTTTCAATACCCAAAACCGTGTGTTCTCCCTCCCTTCAGCCCCAGAAAGCAGCATTGTTCATTGATAACCAAAAATGGAAAAACAAACAAAACAAAATGTCAGATTAGTTCCACTTGTGGCGATTTCTTTATGTCCTTCTTTACGTCCTTCATCTGACCGTCCAACAATGAATGCACAAGTGAGTGTGTGTGCGTGTCTGTGTGAAAATACCATTTGTAAAAAAAAGTAATCTAGATTGGGTCGGCCAATAGGGAGTCAGCGTCCATGTAAGCTGTCTTTAACAATCTCCCAAATCTGACCAACTGTAGAAGCTTCCAGGTTTTTTCTTCTTCTCTTGCTGCATTTCAGTACGCACGCACGCACGCACGCACACACACACACACACGCACACACACACACACACACACAAACCTCACGGCCGGGGAATTTTCGTTTGTAAATCCTTTAAGTGTATTCTTGGCTGGGTAGACCAAGTTTTTCAAAAGGTAAATCGGTGAAGAAGCTCCTTCCTTGTCGGCCATATTGGATTCTGTACAGGCTCACAGAATCGTGCGGCGATAACGAAGTCTTTCTCTTTCTCGAGAGCCGAAACCCAAACACGTGACTTGAGTTAATACAAAAACAGGGAGAAGGAGAAGAAAACAAAAGTTACATCATTCCTGTGTTCTTCAACTTTGTACTTGGTCACTTTTTGAATTCCATATATTTATATCCATATATATTTATATATATATTTATATATTCTTTTTACAGTTAAAAACACCATGGAGTTGACAGACTATTTGGTTTCTTTTTGCCTAAGTGTTTCTCTTGTTTTTGTAAATAAATGCATGTAAATATTTTTCTTCTTCCATACTGTCAGTCAGTGTAAAGGCGGTCAGTGTTCGATCCGTACAGAATGCATATCACCAGCACATTTTCCATGATATTACATGTTGTTTTTTTTCAATTCGGTGTCCCACAGAACACAATAGTCTGTCAAACACTGTCAAAGTGAAAGTCCTAAATGGAGTCCTCTCATTGGCTGATTTGGCCCAGGTCTCTGTGTGATAGGCTGGGGGTGAGCAGCTGTGTTTGCGTTGGTCCGTTGCAGCTCAGCGCCCCGACACTTCCTCCATTAAGGTTCAGGAAGCAAACAGTTTCTCTGGCCTCCACTTCCTGCTTCCTGTTTGCCAACGCCAACTTCCTGAGCTGCTCCTGAGCCTCCTCCAATAGCAGCGCCACCTCATCCCGCTGCTGACCAATAGCAGAGGAGCAGGAAGTAGAAGACAACGCGACAACATGTGCTGCCGTTTTCTCTCTCCTTGCTTCCTTTCCTCCTCCTGAAGACATGGTCCTGGTTGCCGAGGAGACGCTGGTTTGCATACAAGACGCCTCGTTGTCGTGGTGATACTGGACGGAGGGGATGATGGGGATGGAGCAGGAGCGAAACGGAGGAGGCGGGGAGTTGCTATGACGACGTCCGGGTTTACGTAGACTTCGGGTGTAAGGATTAGGATCCATTGCACCTGGCGAGGATGCCTCAAAGGAAACAGGAGGCGTTTGCATATGAAGGAAAGCATCTGTTCGGGGGTCGACGCATCGAGGATCGCCCTGCGTCTGACATCTCGGGAAGAAGGGGCTGGGGAATGAAGGGACACAGAAAAAAAGAAGAGAATTGAGAATTAACCCTTGTTTAAAAAGCATACAAAATCTATTACAAATATTGTTTTGATATCAATTCCCAACATTTTAGATGTACATATATAATTCTTGATTGCAAATACTTTCTGCTAGATCAAATGTAACACATGTATGTTGTATTATAGTTCTTATTTATACAAAAAGAATCCACTAAAGACTTGGGTTGCATATTCATGCTTATTTTTTGGAATTTTGATAATCTTTTCATACACGTTTCAAATTTAAAACAGATTTTCTTTGTTAAAAGGACATACATGTGTAGGGGGTCTCTTAGTATTTGTAATTGTTTTTACTTCTTCTACTTCTAAATTCAATTAGATTCAGAATATGCTTTATTCATTTAAATTTGCGAGATGTACTTCCAATCTTTTAAAGTAGACTTACTTGCCAAATGAATTTCCCAATTTGGGATGAATAAAGAATATCTGACTAGTAAAACAAATATTGAATGAATTTCTTATTTTTTAAAGTACATTTCACAAATGTGGGTATTTAATTTGCCAACTTTTTACAAATACTTATTTCATTTTGGGATTAATGATGTCTAAATCTTATCAAATCTAGCATGCAAAAGTAAAATAAATTTTTTTTATCAGTTTCCTTACAGATAAAAAGGCAAGGCCATGAAGTTTCAGGTTTTACAAAACATCCTTGTTTCACTTTTCTCTTATTTTTTAAAGTTAAAACAGGTCACTTCGACCCGAACACCACTTTAGCTTTTAAAGGAGAACACTTCCTCACTTCACCCAGAAGTCATTTTGTCTTTGAGTGCAGTTTCTACTAAATCGCCTTTTCTTTTACTCCCACTCTGCAGAATGCACCGAGGGACAGATCTACGCCCTTTGCCATCTCACAGAGGAGGAAGAGGGGGAAGAAGATGGGCCGTGACATCTTTCTTTCATCTTTTTATATCTGAGTCCATGCACACACGCACACAAAAAAAAATCAAAAAATCTCACCCGAAGAGGTTACCTAGAGTTTACTTTTTATATTATTGATTTAATGAAGAATGTTAAAAATAAGTTTCAGATTCAGTCAAGGACAAATTAAGTTATTGCTTGATGTCATTTCGATCGTTTATTTTCTGCTTTTTAGTTCCAGTTATGGGTCAATTGATTTGTCTGAAAATCATTTGTTTCCAACCTAATTGTGCATCAGTTCAATTGAGTCTGTCTTCTTTCCCTTTTAGTGTCATCCTGATTCTTAGCCGTCATTAAACTCAACTGAATTAAATATGTTAAAGAGGACATGTTCAGGTGTATATCAGTATGTAGTGTCTCTACTTTAAAGAGTCCTCTCCTGCTGATGTTCAGGTGTATATTAGTATGTAGTGTCTCTACTTTAAAGAGTCCTCTCCTGCTGATGTTCAGGTGTATATCAGTATGTAGTGTCTCTACTTTAAAGAGTCCTCTCCTGCTGATGTTCAGGTGTATATCAGTATGTAGTGTTTCTACTGGGACATGTCTCCATGCTTTAATGTTCAAAAAGCTCTTGTGTGCTCTGATTGGTTAACTGGTCGGCTCTGTTGTGATTGGTCAACCGCTTAGAGATGTCCCGCCCCTTAGCTTATCATGTACAAAGGCTCATCACCTTTTAAAGTCCCTGATGTTGTTCCAGCTACTTTTTGCCACGTCTCGTTCTGTCAGAGTTTCCCTCTGATGGTGTGTTATCTGTATTTAGGTCGAGTTAAGCCACATTACAAGTCTCTGATCTGTATCCTGACATAACTTCCCTGAGCCCAGACATAATCTCTCTCTTTCTAAGACTGACCGTGCCCTTCAGTGTTATCACAGTCTAAATCCAGCTGCATTCTCCAGCAGAGCCTCATTATATTTGCGTAACTCATAATCCTGCACAATCTTTTTCTGCCATGACGAACATCCTTGTGAAACCTCACCTCACGCCCTCTCCATCGATAGCAATGGGAGGAGAAGGTGGGCTTTTTCTGGTGACTGAAAGGAAATCACTTCGTCCTTTAATCGCCGCAGTTATTTGTTTCCTCGCCAAAAAAAAACCCACAGTGGAGATTTAGCTTGACCACAGAGAAGCATCCCGGCAGCGATATGAGAAGATGCGAGGGTGCTAATTCCCGAGATAACATTCACAGACAAATCTCTCTTTTGATGTGTTGAAACACAATCAGATTGCACAAATCTATGAAGCACAGTTCAAATATAAACCCTGGAGCGACAGGGAGCAGCTGGAGGGGTTTTACACAGAGAGTGTGTGCAAGTGAGGTGAGATAAGTTACTGGGCTTTATCTGTGTACAGGAACTCATTACATGCACAAGTGTTAACAGTCCTGTTCATCAATCCTTCTGATGACGTATCAATACATCTCATCGGTTTGCTGCGGAGTGAAGTCTTGATGCAGCTAAATGGAAATGCTAAATGTTCCAGAGACACATTTATACATATGTTAAAATGTATAATTTGATATATTATATATATATTTGAACATTGTAATTCTTTGTTATTATTACTATTATTATATCATTTATTTAAACCAGCCGTTGTAACCGCAGCTGCTTAGAATTAGAATGAGAAAGAGAAAAGAATCACGGAGCAATATCGTTTTTTGACCCTTGAAAATATTAGTTTGTAGGCTACTGATATCTTTTGTTTGTGAAGTAAAGAGTCAACCAAACTTTCCTGAGACGTATTTTGGTTGGAGTCAAGCTTATTGCTACCTGTTGATATATACATGTTTGGATTAGACAGAGCTACACATACATATTGACATTCAACTTAAAGGGCCCATGTCATGCTTTTCTGGTTATGACCCGTCCCCTAGTGTGTTATGAAGGTTTTTCTGCATGTAAACGGTCTGCAGAGTCACAAACCCTCAAAGTCCACCCTGTAGGGAGTAAAACTCTAACACAGAAAAGACCTGTCTATGCTGCCCCAGAACGCCTCGTTGGACATTTCTCATTTTCTTCCTGGGTACTCTGACGTGGGGATACCCAGTAGCCACGCCCACAGCTATGGCCACACCCTCTGCCAGCCGTTCACGAAACAAAGCTTCCCAAACCTTTCAGCGATTCATGCCGGATATGTACAGCGTAGGGCACTGAAGAACAATGTTGTTCCTACTTTGTTTGGACCAGCGGGAGATTCGGGTACCCAACCTGTAAGTATTCATTGTTGTTTGTGTATTTATGATGTTTAAAACAAACAAGGTATCTACCACGACTGTTTGAATGGGTAAACGTTTTTCGGGCTACTAAGTTGGGATGGCGGAGAAATGCTCTCCGCAGACCCATGCTAAACCTTATTCTTACTCAATATCAAGCCACACTTATTGTTTTTACTTCGGCTGTGAGTGTTTGTGTGTGCTCAGGATGAGTTTCGCGCTGTCCCGCTGTATCGCCGAGAGCCTCTCAACGTCCCGACCAATCAGAGCACACTGGGCTCACAGGGAGGGGGGAGGGGGGGCAGGAGCTCCAACAAGCCGTTTAGGACAGAGAGTGAATACACAGACTATACAGAGATGCTGTTTGAGAAGCCAATGTGAGTTTGGAACATTGAACAATTTAAATATATTCTAGTAGACCTCAACAATGGAATTATGATCAGTAGAAATGGCCGTGACATGGGACCTTTAATATTATTGACTCAACTAATAATACAGTTATGTGAGATTTGTTGACATTACACATTTAATTAAAGTCAACGTTTCAGTTGTCTGACTGAAGGCTGCACGGTATCGCAAAAATGAGCCAGGGAGAAAATGCATGTTTCTGTAGAGATACTGCAAACAGTGGAGGAAAAATACAGAAATGCGTGCAGTGCCTCCATCAGCCATTTTGGAGACAGCTTTATCTTAAAATAGAAGTAACAACACAGGACATTCTGTCTCCCTGTCAGCCATTTTGTTGAGATAACTCAAGGCTTCTCTAACAGGCAGCGAATAGAGCGGGCGACCTTTCTTTAAAAGCCGTTTTCTAACTGTCATGTGCTATCTGCACACTGCTCTATCACTTCCTTTCACTGCCGCCGTTTCTTTCTTCTCTTACTATACTTACTAACACTTTCCTTCTGTGTCAGAATGGATTCAAACTGCTTGTCTCTCTCCGTTTTCTCCATTTCTCTCCGTCTCTCTGCAGCTCTCCCTCACTTTCTATGCAGTCATGGCCAAGTATCACCATGGCAACTCAGACTACCATGCTATGTGAAAGGGAGTCCGCCTGTTTATCTGCAGTTATGTGAACTCGTGCATTAGGGAACGAGTGGGTAGGTGTGCAAGGGACTTTTTAAAAGGAGCATGACCTCTTGCCATTTAGCAAAACCTCTCCATGTGTTCGTCATGAGCTAAAATGTGCAGCAGCTGTTCATGAATGCCTTTTATCAATTTGTATTCTGTGCTATGACATGCAAACACAGTGTATGGCAGCATTTGGGCAGCAAAAGACACTCCAGTGACATGTTGGCTCCCCAGAGAGTAACTTCCATTGACCGGAGAACAACGCTATTTGACCAGAGGACATATGGACCAGTCATGGCCAAGTAAAAACATATCTGGTCCAACCCAAAGGATTCTGAAATCGTGCATTAGTGACTGACTAGTGAGTAGGTGTGCAAGGGACTTTGACCTCTTGCCATTGAGCAACACCTCTCCATGTGTTTGTCATCAGCTAAAATGTGCAGCAGCTGTTCATGAATGCTTTATTTTATCAAAAGGGGAATTTGTATGATGTGCTATGAAATGCAAATACACTGTATAGCAGCATTTGGGCAGCTGAGGACTCTTCTTGCAATCAGAACACATGTTGGCTGACCAGAGAGTAACATTGATGACAACACTATTTGACCAAAAGTAAGGACAAGTCCTAGTGAAACATACCTGGTCCAACCAAAGGATCCTGAACCTGAGCAGAAGATATTTTTGTTGACCAGAAAGCGCTTGGACTGACCAGAAAGCAGTCGGGTTAAACCAAAGACAGCAGGCCAGTCTGGAGGACACCTGACCTGTGAGCACTCAGACTAAACAACAGACATTTTGGACTTATCATATGGACACTTGGGAAGCTTGAGAAGAGCTCTTTCGTTGAGGAGATGCACAAGTGGCCCTCAGGAGTGACATTTAGGTTAGACAAAAGAGCGTGATTCTACATTTCTAAACAAAGAAAAGAGGGACTGACTTTAGATGGCTGTCAACATTGTGAAGCTAACGGTGCTAAAGTGCAAACAATGGCTAACAGTGTTTGAAGAAAACGGAGGTACTCCTCAGTCACTACAATATCTTTACATAACAAAATGTTGTACGTATTAATGTCCTGAATATTTAGTGTAACCAGAGGAAACTTAATAAGATTGAGGCTAAAAGGGAATCGGATTCTGCCTCCGTGTGCAAACCACTGAATTCACTAAATGCCTATAAACACGTCTTCTGACTCTATAGTATGTGGGAGTTTCTTTTTTTTTTTGCCCAGCCATAGCTTCCTGCTCGTCCTGTTTCTATTAGTATGCATGTAGGTCATGTGGAGCTTTATCCTCAGCCAGGACCGCCGGGACCTGAGCGCCTGAAGAGAGGCTTTCTAGTCCAGGTGGGTAAAAAAAAACGGACTCACAACACACCAAAAAAGAAGACACCTTTCACACCAAATACATTTCTCGCTAATCGCTCACACTGAACATTTTGGATTTACATTGCAGCCAAGGGAAATGCAAATTATTCACCCTGATAATATTTAGATGCCAAGATTTAAACAGGGACTACTTCAACCACACAACACACACCAAAAAAAGAATGGAAAACACTCGACACCTTCCACACCAAATACATTTCTCACTAATCGCTCACACTGATCATTCCCTTGGCTTTGTCCTGATGATATTTACATGCCAAGATTTAAACGGGGACTTTTGCGTGGCACTGAAAAGCCGAGAGTCATGATTTAGCTCAGGCTTAACACGATGTCGGACAGGGAAACGACAGAGAGAAGAATCTGGATGTGCATCGTGTCCTTAAAAAGCACGAGAAGCAGTTCCTTTGAACTCGTGCCACTGTGCTGCAGACCACTACATAACGTGACCTTGTTTTTATCTTCGCTCAGCAGATTGGAAACAAAGGGATGGGGGTTTGGGGCTTAAAGAAGGTTGAAAAAAAAGAGAGAAAGAAATGCAGTATATATATATATATATATTTTTTTTTTTTTGTTAAAAGACAATCACAGAATTGCCTTTGAAATATCCACTCCTGAAATGAAATCCAAAGCTCTGTCCACTGCATTTTTCAGTTAGTGGCTTTCATTGAAATGACTCATGGAGCACATGGAGGATATACAGCAAAGGGAAGAAAGACGGGATAAAACCTTTAAAATACTCTTGATTCTTAAGCTGTAATTCCATCTAAACCAGTCTTGGTCTGTCTGCATTGCAAGAGCCGGCAAACACAGTAAGCTTCAGCGGACTATTCCTCAAAACTAGATTTCTATTTTTATGATGAAGCTGTGTCAATCATTTCAAGTTAAATATATATCTCCTTTATTTAACCAGGTAAAAGTCTCATTGAGATTCAAATATATTTTTTAACAGCGACCTGGCCAAGAGGGCAGCATGAACAAAGTTACAACATTAACCAGTCCAGGCACAGAGGTGTGAAGTAGTGGAGTGCAAATACTTTGTTACTGTACTTAAGTACATGTTTCTGGTATCAGAACTTTACTCCACTAATTATTTTTTCTGACGACTTTTTCCTTTTACTTCTTACATGTTGAACCCAAATACCTGTACTTTCTACTTCTTACATGTTGAACACAAATACCTGTACTTTCTACTTCTTACATGTTGAAC
>CALSBZ010029836.1:5024-17213 GCA_943591055.1 Gobionotothen gibberifrons
AGGACTCTTTAAAGTAGAGACACTACATACTGATATACACCTGAACACCTGAAGTCAAGTTGAGTAGATCTAAACTGGAAAAAAAACAACATTATATTTTATGGTTAAGCACTTTAAACTAGAGGAACTCATATTTATAATTTCATTAAATTGTTCCTGCTCCTGATTTTGGACATCAATCAATCTTTATATATTGAATTATTTAGCTTTTTTGTTTGTATGTGTATTTTTTGTGTTAAAATCCTCTGTTAATTATACATAATTGTTTTGCCCTGTTTGCTCTTTTGTTTGTAACACACACAAAATGTAATTTTCATCTGTATAACTGAAAGTGAATAAACACAATAATAATTATAAAATATTGAATGTTAATTTTTCTACTGCGATCAATGTAGTGAAAATACAAAATGGACAAAATTAAGTTCAATAAATGTGTATTAATTTATTTATTCTCAGTCAAATCTGACCTTTATTTTTGAAATATAGTAACTTGACTTGTTTGTTAAGGGAATAATTCACCCACAAATTAACCATTTCTATTATTATTAATAATCAAGAATTTTCTGTCTCTTTTTTTGATAATTCCAGGTAATGTAAGTAATTGATATATTAATGATGATTTGATTCCTTTACAGTCGGGATGTCAAACTCAAATACACAGTGGGCCAAAATAAAAAAAATCAGTACTAGTGGAGGGCCGCACTGGTTCAATGTTTATTGCAGAACTTATTGAAATGAACTTATTGCACATATTAAACCTGGAACTAACACAGCTTAAATGATTGCCTATAAAAACAACATTAAACATTAAATAATCAGTTGCATTCATTTCTTATGGCTCTATCTGCAGCTTCTCCAGAGTCATTTCTTATGGCTCTATCTGCAGCTTCTCCAGAGTCATTTCTTATGATTACATTTTCCCACAGGCCAACAACAGCTTCAAAAAAACTATTTCCCTCAAAGAGAAAACCAAACATGCCCTGTTGTCGTGAGAGAGAAAGTGCAGAAGGAAACATCCATTAAACTCAGTGTGCTGCTCTGTGATGCTAGTTCAGATACTTGGCATCTCATCTTGGGTGCAAGGTCATCAATGTTTGGGGTCAGGCTCTGAGCTGAGGAGACCCTCAGGATGGAGTGAAGGTGTGCGTGCAATATACCGGCGGGCCAGATCTAATAGTAATTAGAAATCATCCTGCGGCCCGAAATTATATCCACCACGGGCCGGATTTGGCCCCCGGGCCTTGAGTTTGACACGTGTGCTTTATAGCATAGTTTCACTCCATATGCAAGAGCAAAGGCAAACAGCGGGATAGAATAGAAGAAGGACCTGGAAAAAGTTATGTTTTTTTAAAGAATGAAAGTCTGTACGTTTAATATGTGAGCCTTTCCCTCCAGGTGAGTTGATTATTTACTGGTTATGTTGGTTGTTACCGTCAGTGATAATAAAACCCTCCCTGCTGATACTGAAGGCTGTAAAACATTATAACAGAACAAACTGAACTTCTGTCGTTATGACCCACAAAAGGTTTTAGAAACATTTGTGAGCATGAGGCAGAATTTGGGGAAGAAAATAAATGAAAATGACATTGTAGATTTATAATAATAATAAGTTATTTTTATTTCCAGACGTCCAATTTTAACGCATGTTTAAAGTCATCTCAAATAATAACTAAAGAGAGATTAGACTGTTTATGAACGTACTGTTTCTATGTTTGTCATTGTCTCCTCTGACTCTCTACTGACACCAACAGGCTGAACCTGGTACTACGCAGAACAACAATTAAAAACAGGAGACTGTCAATGTTTGACATTTCATTTGACTTTAAAAACAAATGTATCACAATTTAAGAAGAGCAATCATTTCATTTAAAAAACGTACACCTATGTATACAACGACACTAGTTTATAAAACCATTGTATCCGAAAGACAGCAGCCGACAGAAAAGTTCAGAAAGTTTAGAGTCAATCAAACCATTTAAAAAAAATAAGGAATACATTTTGGCAAAGAAAGAGTTTAACTGGACCAATAAAAAGGAGAGAACTCTTTAAAGTAGAGATACTGATATACACCTGTTGTCCTCTTTAAAGTTCAGGGTCAGATAAACCTGTTTCTTTCTAAACTCCTGGTTGATATTGTGTGTGTTAGTGTACCTGAGCGTCACTCTGCTCCTCTGAATCTCTGGCGGAGACTCGAGGTCTGCTCACGACCTCCTCGTTGCTCTCGTTGATACATTTTGATATATTGCAACATAAATATACATTTTATTTAACTACATATCAAAGAATACAACTGAACAGAATCAACATCAGTTACTCTGACACACGTTAAAGCTGTAATTTGTTTACATCCTAAACCAAAAACCCCAAAATTACAGGTGAATAAAAACGAATCTGCTTGTAATATAAACTAAAGACTGACCTGAATGTGAGTCAACAATCACGTGACCCTTTTTCAAACCGTCTGTTCAGGGAGGAGGAAATGTTTCACCAGCTGCTCTTAAACAGGGACCATAACACAGTGTTGTGAAATATAGCTATGAATCTCCAGATGTGTAAAGAGATGTTCTTTATGTATTGAGAAAATATTCCTACTTATGCTCAATACACTATTTGAAAAGCCTCTTGGATCAGCTGTAAAATGCATCATCACAAAGTTAAATAACAAGCCTCAACAGTTCTTCCTCCACTCCCTCTTGGCAAACTGCCACTGAGAGGTGGGACCACACTGTAAGAGAAGAGTTTCAATTTCCCAGAAATGAAAGCTGAAGTTTGTCTGAGCGACAGCAGAGCAGCAGCCGAAACAAGTCTCTGTTTCTCTGAAGAAACACTCAACTGAATCCAGCAGCTTTTTATCAACAACACAGCAGGACTCTGCAAACACTGGTGAGTGCACTACAGACACATCACTTAATAAATATTTAGTCAAAGTTGGATTAAAATCTAAATCTGACTGTATTACATCCATTTGACCATATAACGAATATTACACAATATAAACGTGTCAGTTAAGATAAAAACCTCAACATTTACATTAGCAACAGCCAAAAAACAACTGCAATGTATAGAGTGGCGAAGTCACGCCCATCTACTTCCGCCCCATGGGACCTTATTTCTGAAAGATTATGCATTGAAGTCAATGGTGAGAGAAAGATTATCTTTCAATCCCGTTTGAATTGTGCCACGAATTACACATATGATGTTTGTCCATTTTAAATAATAATTTCCATGTCAAAAAAGTCACAGTTTGTCGTAAAACTGTTGAAATATAAGACTATGAAAAATACGCAACTACTGTAGAAAGACTACAAATCCCAGAATCCCGGTCCCGCATGCTGGCTCTTACGAACCGACTAACTCCCCTTTTGTGTATGTACAGCTCTCAACATGCCCAGACTTGGAGTGATTTTCACCTCTTTTAATACTTTTCGCCTCATTCTGAAAGAAGCTAAATGTGCCAACGTGACGGCCGTCTTGGTGTGTGGTGCAAGACGGGAGATGTAGTTCATTGAGCGGTTTCAAACAAAAAAAAGTGTTACTTCACAGTTTTACGACACTTTTTTTTTTTTTTGACTTGTAAAATTATCTTTTAAATTGACAAACATCATATGTGTAATTCGTGTCATAAACGTCTCAGATATCTATACAAAAATATTTTATGCAATTTTATTTAATTTGAAATAAAATGAAAGACATTCACAGTTAATGTAATTAGATATGAATTATTAATGCCATACATTTTTGGATACATTCACAGTAAATATTTCTTCAGTATGATAGCTGTCCAACAGAAGTTAAATCAATTTCTCACTTATTCTGAGATTGTACTTAACTCAATAAAAGTAGTTGTTAAATAATAGTGAAGTCACATTGTAATAACATTAACTCATATCTCTCGTTCAGATTAATGTTGTCGGGTTTTTTGTGGGTTTTTTTGTATGCTTTGCGAAACAAATGTCCTATTTGGGTTAAAGTTGTTGGAGCAAAACCACCTGTTGCGGGCCTCACCCCACCTGTGCTCCGCGCCGTTCGTTGGATGAGACTGGTCAGATGTAATAAAGAAGGAGTTCAAACACCGGAATAAAAGTTATAACAATAATCTGATTTAATGGTAAAAAACACAATACAAGTTACAGAGTACCCTGGGTCTTTACTCCGGGCCCCCAGTTCCACTGCCGTGCGATACAGATATCGGGACCGGCCAGTCCGAACCAGAGGCATTTTGCATGACAAAACATTCAGTTTACATAGACATGTTTGGGGGCGGAGTTGTATCGGTTCTTCCGCCCCATCTTACTCCTAAGCGAATCAGAGAGTTCGTGGGGAGGAGCGGAGTCGGATGCTCCCTCCCTAGGTGTTATCTACTGGTGGATTCGCTCCGGGGCGGGCCCTCGGCAGCGAATCAGAGTTCTGGGAAAAAGGCGTTCTTCTTGTGAACAGAGCGTGAGATCTTCAGAGAGACCCAAGGACAGAATCACTTTTTATCTTGCACATGTATTCCCTCCTTTACTTTCCCAGACAATTAAACATTGTACACGGATATATTGACACAGATATATGGGTGCTTTGAGATTATATGGACCCCAAAATGAATCTTCAAAGAATATGTGTGTGTGTGCTAGATGTCTAAGTCAGCATGTAAGTGGGGATGTGTGTGTGTGAGCTGATTATAATATGAGTGTGTGTGTGTGTGTGTGTATGTGAGCTGATTATAATATGTGTGTGTGTGTTGCTCTCCTGACTGTTATCTTACAATGCTCTCATAGGGAGGGCCGCATCCTCCAAGTACGACCTTGGCAGGATGTTACCGTGTGGTACGACAGGGCGAGGAGTGTGCACAGAGGCGAATGTGTGTGTGTGTGTGTGTGTGTGTGTCAGAGGCATGAAACAAAAAGGATTATATATATGATTACTTGAAAACAGTTCAGAATAATGCATGTTTACTTCAAAACAGTTTAGGACAATGCATGTTTACTTTAACGTATGTAGCTGTCCAATATGGCGGACAATCTCGCGCATGCGCAATTCAAATTGGGTAGTCACACAGCCAAAGCTAGCATTAGCTTATACTTATTTTCATATTTCCTGTATTTGAAAAATCTTTACAGTATAATCGACTTTATTAAACAAAGTAGAATTTAAATATTAGATGTGTTCTGGACTGTCCAAAGCAAGGGATCTGTTGTTATGTTACACATTTTGCTTATAAAAGGCATGACGATTACATATTTCATCTTATATAATGTGTACACACTGTGGTAAGTAGCCTTGAGCTTTGAACCCTTTTCTGTAGTAACTGCTGTCTGCCTTTTGAAGCTAATAACGTTTACTGTTTTTTACTAGTATTAACTTCAGTGATGCTCAGCAGGAGGTTTAACTCCTCTGTTCAACGATGGCAAAATCCCCCATCAGTATTAGAGCTTACACATTGTGTTTCTTAGAGTTTAAACCAAATGCTGCTATGATTTTCCAGATTTAATTTGAGCTTGAATTTTAATTCTTACAGACAAAAAACCTAAATGTTTTTGGTTGTCATTGGTCTATGTATGTCATTTCTAACATAACACGTTGGGGTAGTTTACATTTCTGGGTTCATAGTAGGAATCTATGAACTGGCAAATAGAGAGTATGTATTACAGTTGTGTTTTTTTCACACGTTTTGTCCTCAGAGAGACATGTCTGCTGCCAGCTGTCTGCTGACTGAAGATCAGTTTCTGTGCTCCATCTGTCTGGATGTGTTCACTGATCCAGTCGCCATACCATGTGGACACAACTTCTGTAAAGCCTGCATCTCTGAACACTGGGATAGAAATGTCCCGAGTCAGTGTCCCAACTGTAAAAAGATTTTCAACATAAAGCCTGAGCTGCAGGTCAACACTTTCATCTCTGAGATGGCTGCTCAGTTCAGACAGTCAGCTCAACAGAAAGCCAGCAGCAGCAGCTCAGAGCAACAAGTTGTCAAACCTGGAGAAGTTCCCTGTGACGCCTGCACTGGAACCAGACTGAAGGCCCTAAAGTCCTGCCTGGTGTGTCTGGCCTCCTACTGTGAGACTCACCTGGAGCCTCACCTGACAGCTTCACGTCTGAAAAGACATCAGCTGATCGACCCTGAGGAGAACCTGGAAAGCAGGATGTGTGTGAAGCACGATAAACTACTGGAGCTGTTCTGTAAGACCGACCAGGTGTGTGTATGCATGCTCTGCACGGTTTTAGACCACAAGACACATGATGTTGTTCCTCTGAAAGAAGGATATGAAGGAAAGAAGGCTGAGCTGGGGAAGACAGAGGCTGAAATTCAGCAGATGATCCAGAAGAGACGACTGAAGATTCAGGAGATGAATCGCTCAGTGGAGCTCAGTAAGGAAGGAGCAGACAGAGAGATAGCAGATGGTGTTCAGGTCTTCACCGCTCTGAAGGAGTCTGTTGAGAGAAGCCAGGCCGAGCTCATCGACACCATCAAAGAGAAGCAGAGAGAGACAGAGGAACAGGCTGAAGGCTTCATCAAAGAGCTGGAACAGGAAATCTCTGAGCTGAAGAAGAGAAGCTCTGAGGTGGAGCAGCTCTCACGCTCTGAAGACCAGCTCCACCTCCTCCAAAGCTTCACGTCCCTGAGCGCTGCTCCACCCACCAAGAACTGGACAGAAGTCAGGGTCCGTCCACCTTCATATGAGGGGACTGTGAGGAGAGCTGTGACTCAGCTGGATGAGACGCTCAGTAAACAGATGAAGAAGCTGCTCTCTGAGCTTGAGCTGAAGAGGGTCCAGCAGTATGAGGTGGATGTGACTCTTGATCCTGATACAGCACATCCCAACCTCATCCTGTCTGATGATGGAAAACAAGTGAAAGATGGTGATGTGAATAAGAATCTTCCAGACAATCCAGAGAGATTTGATTTGTGTCCTTGTGTCTTAGCAAAGCAGAGTTTCTCTTCAGGAAGATTTTATTGCGAGGTTCAGGTTAAAGGGAAGACTGACTGGGATTTAGGAGTGGTCAGAGAGTCGATCAACAGGAAGGGACAGATCACAACGACTCCTCAGAATGGTTACTGGGTGATAGTGTTGAGGAATGAAAATGAGTACATAGCTTGTGCTGATCCTTCAGTCCTTCTCTCTCTGAAGTCTCAGCCTCAGAAGGTGGGGGTGTTTGTGGATTATGAGGAGGGTCTGGTCTCCTTTTATGATGTTGATGCTGCAGCTCTGATCTACTCCTTCACTGGCTGCTGCTTCAAAGAGAAACTCTACCCATACTTTGATCCCTATCTTAATGATGGTGGTAAAAACTCTGCCCCTCTGATCATCTCTCCTGTCAATCACACTGAGTAGAACAACCATTTGATTTTCTACAGAAAGATTCACTCTCACTAAATGTAATAAATGTATTAAACTGGGGAAGTACATTGTACACATTGTTAATGTTTCAGAATCTGATAGCATATGGTTCACCTTGATGAGACGCATAACAACACATAGAATACTAATGAGTATGTTCTAATGTACTCTAGTTTATTCTACGGATTGCACTTCCTGCCGTCATGACTTGAAGTGATCAGAAAACTATTTTCTCAAAAAAAACGTTTACCGCTTCTTTATATCAGGGGGACAACAAAAGTATGTATTGTCTCAGAATTGTGTGTTCAAAAAGTGTTTCATACTTGCAGACATTACTAGTGGAAGTAATGCACTCCTTTTTCATTAGTAAAATACTGTATATATATATATTTATAATTTTGAATTGAGGGGAAAATGATGGGTCTCTGGTGTGTTTTAAAGGGGAAGTTCAGGATTGATTATTGAATTATAGTATATTGGTCAAATGTATTGACAGTTACTTTGAACATCAAAAATACCTGATCATTAAACATTAGGCTGCAGTGGTTTCACAAACCAGGGAAATTAAAATGTTACATCTCAGCTGTCTGTTGTGTGATGTTAATTGTATTTCGTCCACCTCTCTGCACACTGCTTGTAAAGTTTGAACAAAGCCTCAATGGATTAAAAAAAAAGGAACAAAGAATGTTATTTTTTGTGTTTTTGTAAATGTACTTACTGAAGTACAGTTTTCACTAGTTTAGGGAAAGTATCTTAAAAAAATGTAATTGACTATTTCCATTTTTATATTTCTACTTAACTAGATTTGTCTGATAGATGTTCAAATTAAATTCAAAAGCTTTTATTGTCATTGTACAGAATACAACGAGATTTATAGTCACTGCTCCAGCGAGTGCTTTAAAAACAGACATATTAAAACAGAGTGGTTCTTCTGAAGCTTTATAAACTATTTAAACCCCTCTTGGATCAGCTGATCATAGAGATTAAGATTGCTGTATATGTTTGTTAGAAATAAGGCCATCAACTGGTTAGTTTAGCTTAGCATAAAGACTGCACTCTAAAAACGAATTCAGGGGACCTTTTGACTCCACTTAATTAAATGCATGGTTGCAAGTTAAAAATGTGAGTTAATTGATTTAGATAAACATTTTAAGTTGCAAACATTAATTTATAAGTTGTGTTGACGTAATAATGTTGGTAATTACATCAACTTAATATCGTGTGTAATTTGAACTCTGATGTCTGCGTTAATTGACTTAAAACAAAATTCAAGTTGTAGTAAGTAATGCAATTGGCTTGATAACTTAATTGTTCTACACCTTGAGTTAAGGATTTCAAGTCCACTCCCACTTAACATGCCTGGACAAGTTCCGACAGTTAAGACAAATAGAAATACACAAAGGACATTTTAAGGTGAGTGTCATCTTTTGTCATTCAAATACAAAATAATTTGAATGACAATAACAATATATATAGCCTTATAGTTGCACTGTATAGGCAAATTGCTGTTTGACCACAACATTAGCAGCCTTTGAACTGTGAATAGTTCTGTGAGAGGATAGAAAGTAGTAGAGGCTACTGTGAGAGTAAAAATACTTTGGTTAATATTGTGATATCATTTTTTATTAAAAATGAATCTCGGTGAAGCAGATCAAGGACATGCTTCTTGAGGTAGGATCGTTATTTAGAGTTGTCATTGAAATGCAAGTTGTTGGCAATCACCCATTCAGAATATATTCATTTAGGTCATTTATCTTTTTTTCCTTTTTCAAAAATAGCACAATACAATTGAAGTACGCAGAGAACTATAGCCATCCGCTGCCTTGTCGTGTACCTTGGAGAAAAGGAAGAGGACCTTTTCAAGGAGTTTAGCGACGTAATTCAAAATCTTGAAATAAAATAAAATCCATGGACACAGGACAAAAGCACTGCTCTGATCTGACCATACGATGGCAACCATTGTGGTCGAGGGAAACAAATGAATGAGCAAGCATTCTGCGTTAAATGTGTTCATACTGTTTGAAATAATGACTGTCGGCAGTGTAAACATCTTTGTTACATCTTTTGTAAAATGGATGTGTGTGATCTGCAGCTTGGTGGCCATTGAGAGTTTGTTACTGTAGTTTTACAAAAACTTTACAGATTTTACATATTTGGCACTGGTTTTAAATATGCAAAGGCCTCTAACTTCGTTGTGATGGCAGCATGTATTTGCTGTGTCCCCATTTCCCATGGTAATATGGCTAATGTGTATTTATTATTTGTGGGGCAATTTAAATGTGTTATTTATCTTTTTTTTCAAGATTTAAATGAAGCTCTTTCAGGAAGACTGGTATACATTCACTCCGCAGCTGCATATAATCAGCTCATCACAGGTGTTCTCTTTAACCTATTACATTTCACCTCATTCTCCAGCAGCCAATCAACATGATGCAGCCAAACTATAAAATGGTTCTCCTCTCTCCTGCAGTCAGCTGTGATTTCAGGTGTGCCTTATCATATGGCATGTGTCAATAAATGTTCAAACTAAATGAAGTCTCTCCTGATTGAAACATCATGTGTTGAAATAAACAACTGCAGTTCAAAATAAAAAGTGAATTGCCTAATATTTTTGTTGTGGAATCAATTAATTTCTTTCTTTAAAGGCAAAAACATGAAAAAGCTAAGAATGTTTTGTATTGAATACAATATATTTGGAGCAACTTAATTTATAAATGGTTGTCAACTTACAAACGTGTTTTCACAATGATGGTAATTAAGTACATACAACTTAAAATTCCTTTTAAATCATGTGGTAAAACAAGTTGGAACAACTTAATTTTTGGAGTAATCAACTTCAAAACTTGTGTTTATGCTACCAATTATTAAGTAAGTGGTAATTAAAAAAACTCTGATTGTAGAGGAAAAGCCTTCTCCCCTAACTCAAATAACTTTGTTGCTTTAAGACAATTTCATTAGAAGTTGTCATAACTCAATAAACATTGATGCAAACTGTTGCGTTGATTTTCTTTGTTGAGCCAAGGCATTTGTTTTTAGAGTGTGGAAACAGGGGAAGACAAAGCCAGCCTGTCCAAAGGTAACAAAATCCACCTATCAGCAGCTCTGAATCCAGTTTGTATATTCCATACCAAATCAGAGGAGTAAATAAGACATCAATAAGACGTTTAACAGGGGATTATGGGTCGGGCTATTTCTTGACTGGGACCCAGACAAGTTGCCAAATTGTTTTTACATTTTAGATTTCATACAGAGATATATTAAGTACACTTAAATGTGTATTTTGTAATTTTTTGGGAAAATCCTGGCTATCTATTATCCCTTTGTCCTAGTATATATGCTAAACTAAGCTAATCTAAGTGTCTGATGGCTGCAGCCTGTGTCAGTGTGAGCGGTCTGACTGGTTGGACTGCTTCTAATGATTATTATCTCATTCTTCACCTTGAACACACTCCAGCACTGCCTGTACAGGTGAGACTAACTGACTGCAAACGTCCCGTCTGACTGGGAGATAAATAAAGGGTTTTTTAAATATCAAAATTGCTTGAAATATTCTTGCAAATTCTATTTTATTAATGCCCTGTTTATAAGATGGAGCTTATCCTTTGAAATGTCATTATTTTTAAAGAGGTGGATGGTGAATAATATTACAATTAAAAATGTTTCACTTACATCATGACTTTGTTTTTATTACAGTACAGGTTTTCTGAAATGTTATCTTTAAATAGACTAACGCATACACTAACAGCATAGAAATGTGTACACTGAGTAAAAAAAACGGATTACATTCTTGTTGTATTGTCGACGTATTAGAGTCAAAGGTTTTTACTGAGGGGAGTTTTGATATGGGTTTGTACCACTACATAAATCCCAAAAAAAATTCAGCAGCCTTTAAGAACAATCTCCACATGTTTTTTAGGGAAACAGATGTTATAACACTTAACGCAATCATGAATAATCAGTCTATAAATCTGGCTATTGATGATATATGAACAAACCACTCAGGGTACAGATGGGGGTGAAACTCATTTTGAGGTAGGAATCAAAATAGCCCAACCTTTCAAAACTGTCAACAAATGGTGACAATACCTTCAACTGTTATCGACACAATGCTTGAATAGCACGTTCTCTAATAGGGACTTGGCTCAAGGAATAAGAGGTTAAAATAAGGGCAGTGTCTGCAAGATTCAATACAACCTGTCTGCACTGAGTAAACTAAAATATGCTATGAGACAGTGAACAAATGTGCAATCTCATAGTACGTTCCAACACACAGAATATGTCTAAGAATACCTTGTCACTCACATATTTATACATTTTTCACTCACACATATACATTTTGCTCTCATATTCATATATTTTAACGCTCATATTTATACATTTTGCTCCTATGTACAGTCATTCAATGTTTACATCTAATATTATAAATAGTATATGCATGTCTGAAGACAATATATGTATGCAAGAGAAGAATGTATGTATGTGTGAGAGAAAGTATAGTGGAAATGGAAGGAGTATGGTTGAAACGGAAGGTAGGTCATTATCGTGCTGTGATTGGGTCAGAAGGTCGAGTGGGGCGGGCTCATGTTCAGAACTTCGGATTCAAATCAACATGATGGAGGGAGATGAATCTGTGTATCGTCGGACCATTTGTTTTTATTTATTAAAAAAGTAAACGGAAGAGCGTCTGCCAGGCGTTTTTGCTTTTTGTTTTTCATAAATATATAGAACCATTTCTTCAAATAATATATATTTTACATTTTAAATGAAAATAATTTAAATAATAAACAAAATGAAACATTAAAATAATAATAGGTTAATTTTAATTCCTGAGGTCCAATTCTAATGCATGTTTAAAGTCATCTCA
>CALSBZ010029868.1:909-11436 GCA_943591055.1 Gobionotothen gibberifrons
CCCCCCCCCCCCCCCCCCCAAAACGAAACACAAGTCACCCAAATCAGCGTTAAAAAAACGGGAGGCGCCGAAAAGCGTCTAATTTGCATCACTGGAGGTGGGCCCTCGCTGAAAGGAAAACCCCTCGCATGACTTGATACGCCCCCTTGATAAATAAATTAAAGGGGACATATCATGCTATATTTGAACAATATATTGTAGGGCCATACCTATATAAAGTTTATCAATATAGTTTTTTTTTCAAAATACCAAACAGATCCTGCATTTTAGCCATGCCTCATTTCGCTCTATTTGCTCTTTCCAGTCCTGTTTTTGCAGGGGGCTGATTCTGTGAGCTGCAGCTGACCACGCCCCCCTGCAGGAGAGGGGAGCGTGCTCTGAGATCAGCTGCTGGGCTGTCAGAAGAGGGGGAGAAAAAGAGATCTCTGTCCTCCGTGTTTTATTCTTATAGAAGTAAGAAGAGAAGTAACGGGGCAGAAACCCTCCTTTTTACGCAGCGATCCAGACATAGACACCAAACGGTGACACATATTCAGAGTGCAGTTCCTTTGGCATTAGGGCAGGGATATCTAGATACTTTCCAAGGTTTGACATAATGAATTGTGCCACTTTTAAAGCAAGCAAAAATGTTTTCAAATCTGTAATCAAAAAGCTCCTCAAAAACGCTATCGAATCAATAAAATCATTTTCTAAATCCATAAAAGCATTTCAATTAATATTGGGAGTCATATCGTTACTTTGTTGAGAATGTGGCCATGTAATAAGCGGGATAATGTGCAGCGAATCCCTTGCATATGTACTATAGCGTCTCCAGCGCTTTCGAGCGGCAATGGCCGGCTGTGGCCCAACCTCTCATTCCCCTGATAGATGGAGAATTGACCACTAAGTGGAGCACCACTTTTGTGACGTAGAAACTAATTCAAATCTGGATCAGTCTGTATCAGATCCGTTGCAGCCCCGTTTTTAGAGATTTGGGTATGGAGGAAAAGAGAGAGGGTTGTATTTTCTGACACACCAGGCAGTGGCGGAATTAGGATTGTAGGAGATCCGGGGCTTAGCCCAGGAGTTGTTGGGGGGGGGGGGGGGGGGAGGGGGAAAGTGTTATTTTTTACAAGGGGGGGGTGGATCGAACATCCTTTAGGGGGGTCGTCGCCTCCTCTAGGGGGGTCCGGGGGCATGCTCCCACGGGAAGATTTTTTTTTAAATATTGAAATTGAAAGCATCAATCTGGTGCACTTTGAGAGCAACATTAACCCTACCTTAATAATACCTTAAAGCTGACAAAAGGCACTGGAGAACACTTATTCATTAACACCCTTTAATGAAGCAAGCTAATGCCATAACTCACTCAAATACAGTCGTTTACTTGTTTCGGTGAAACGAATGTGCGTAGAGTTTTAAAGGATGCGGATAGTCTCACCTTGATTCTGGCGCATTGCTTATCGTTTTATAGATCTATTCTCACCCACCATCTTTGTTTGTGACGTAAAGAGTGTAAGAGTCACGTTTCTGAACCGGACACTCTGAGTGGATGCAGTCACAGCCAATCAGAGTCTGATTCAGAGGGCTGCCTGTCAGTTCCGTTGCCTGTTAGTTCCGTTGCTATGGTTCCGTTGTTATCAAATCAAATCAAATCAAATCAAGTTTTATTTATATAGCACATTTATAAGCGATTTTTGGTCGAGCCAAAGTGCTGTACAGAATAAAAATAGCCTACAGTAGGGACACTTTACATCAAATACAACAGTACAGATTGTTCGGAGTATCAATATGAGAAAAACTACACCCTCTGTCCTTAGACCCTCACATCGTACAAGGAAAAACTTCCGCGCAAAACCCATAGTTTTAAAGGGGATACAAAATGGGAGAAACCTCAGGGAGAGCAACAGAGGAGGGATCCCTCTCCCAGGACGGACAGACGTGCAAGAAATGCGGTGTGTAAATCGAAGAGATAATACATTTTACAGCCTATAGACCGAGTGTTTAGGAAATGCGTGTGTCTGTAATAAGAAGATGAATCCACGAGGATGTCAGCCACAATCCTGTGGAAGCCATCAGGGAAGCAGCACGACACGACCCAGGCAGGACCGCAGCGATAGGTTCAGCCACAACCCGAAGTTCACGACTTAGTCCTGAGCTCAGGATAGAGGATCAAGGGCACAGGACTACTGCAAGACGATCAGCCTCAACTCCGGAACCCGGCGTAGATATAGATAAGAAAAAACAAGAAAAAGAGATTTGGCTGCGTTAATCTGAAACAAGAGAATACACAGACACAGACAGAGAGGGAAAAGGTCATTGGATAAAAGTTATTCTTGATAACCCTCAAGAAAGATCTCCTGAAACCTCCCCACGCAATCTATCAAGTCTGACCCCTCAAGTGTACAAGTGAATTTATAATGGATATATTGCACATGTTTGCTGTAATTCATCACTTGTAAAATATTATACTACATGGGCTGTGATTGATTAAATCTTGTACCGTAAATGTTGTATTAAATAAAGTTAATATTACTGGCGTTAGAGTAACGTCCCTGTAGCTTGTTATTGCACTGTATATATATATATATATATACAGTGCAATCATTCTTTCATGCTAAATTAAGCTCTGTTGCTTGGATATCACTGACAGCGTAATATAAGTACATAACGATTGATGTGCACACTAGCATAATTACTAGCTAGCCGTTAGCTGCTAACTGCCACCTCGTTAATCTCAAAGCCATCATAATAACAACCCACCATGCTGTCATGAACGCGTGGTGCTGTTACGTGTACGCACATTGACGTGCTTGATGTGAACGAGCATTTTGGTTAAAGTTGCGCATGCTCTATGAGCGCACATACGGGTACTTCTCAGGCATGCTGGGTAATCTGTGACGTTTCACTCTCTCAAAAGTTGGGCCATTTTATCATCATGCGCTAATGAGCAACTCTCATAGGAATTAATGAGGCCCCGCCTCCCACGCTGTATCCAGTTCTTATTATACATCCATGATCTATGGCCCCCCTTGGTCGATTTTGCTGATTGAAATCTCTTTCTAACCGTCAGAACCAATGGAATCGAGGGAAAGTTCCACATGCACACACAGGTTACCAAATAAGGAGTAAGAGAGACGTGTAGCAAAACCGGAAGCTGCGCTAACCTCTGGTGGCTACCATTAGCAGCTCATTTTTCTTCTCCGATTTTTGAATACAAATTGAATTATGGATTATCAATAATTCTTTCAAAGTGACAGACACATTGGATTAACCTATGGATTAACCTTCAGATGCGTTTTTTCTCGTTTTAATGCCATTGAACACGACTTTTGATCAGAATAACAGCTAAGGTGAGCATATCTCCGTGTTTTGCTACCTAAAGCTACTCGTGTGTTGTCTGTATTTGCTTCCCCAGTCACGAGTCCTGATCGCTCAGTGATGATCCTTATATTTCTATAATCTGTGGACTCTCAGGATGTTATCTAAGCTTGTTTGTGCAGATCCAATAAGTATAAGTATACTTCGATCGTTATGGCTAGAGTTCTGTGCTAACGGCCTAAAGATTTTTTCGCTCGTGGCTAATTCAGAGGCTCGGCGTTAACTTTGTTTTTGCAAAAATAAATAAAAATGATCAGTTAGCTGAGTTTCTTCCCGTTACATGGATATAAAACATTCATAGTTTATTACATCTTAAGAAGCCCTCAGACACTTTTGCTTGCAGATTCTGTGGTTTTCGGACCCTTCGGCGGGTCCGTGGGGCTTAAGAGGTTAATGTTTGTTCTTTCTGATGTAAAGTCAAGGTTGTAACTGTTTGCAGTAAAGTCGTGGGGCACTGAACTGTTCCTTTGAATCTTTTGAATTTTGATATATGATAGTAATTACTTGTCTTTCAAATTTGAAAGAGGGTGAGCAAGCATCTTGAGGAACATTCATCATTAACTCCTCCAAAAAATATAGTTTATTCAATAATAAATGAATGTGTGAATCATAACAGTGATTGACAGCTGATAGGAATAATATGATTGTTAATAGTATCATATTAATTCAGACAAACATCGATGAGACAGTTAATTAATGTACTTATTGCAGCAGTCTGCATAGATTTGGTACCCCTGCTGGTCTAAGAGTGAAACAAACTCATTCAGTTATTGTTCAGTGAAAATTCATTCAATTATGTCTGCCATCTTATATATTTATATGTAAGGCTTTACCGATGTGCCACAATAATGTCACCAATGTTATTTTATTATTTTATTCCAAGTTAACATTGATTGATATGACTGCGATTAAATCAGCATATACTTCTGCCAGGGGATGTCACCCCTCAGAAGCCACCCTCTTGCCACCCCATGAATATTTGTCTAGATCCGCCCCTGGATACAATATATTTCTGAAAATGTAAATGTTTTAATCACTGTGCAATGATAATGTATATAATATACTTTAAATCTAATCTAATTAATAAGTGCAGGAGCTTGGGAAAATATGCATAACAGCCTGAGATCAACATTATACAATTATTATGAAGTTAAAGGGAAAATCATGAAGTCTCAAAGGCCCCCTACCGCGAGAATGACGGTTCTATTTGTACTACTTTTAATTTTTATTGTCTCATTTGGTTGCATCAATGTGTGCATGTGTTTCATGGCTTGAGATTGAACGCATGTGGAGTCCATGAAGCCTTTGTATTGTCTTGCTCAGTCACGATCTTAGTTTTTGTGTTTAGTTTCCTGTTTTATTTGCTTTCTGTGTTTTCCCTCCTTTTTTTATCAGTTTGAAGCTCAAGCTTTTCGATCATCGCTCCAAGATTAGTTTTTATTGCTTCAAGGTTATTGTTTTTTAAGCGAATGTACATGTAGTAAAGCAGCAGTGAGTGCTTAGAGCAACTTTCTCAGCAACAACCTTACTTCATGTTAATGAAGCTCTTATAGATATATTACTGCAAATATAGCACATATGACCCTTACTGCATTTTTTTTATTTAAAGAAGGACCATGCATACAAAAACATTAATCTCAGCAAAGAGAAGAGATGCAATATGCCAGATTATAGCTAATAGCTCATTTCCATCTGTGGTCCTCAGGCAGGTTCATAACAATCAATAAACAAATAATGACATTGCATGATCTCTATCAGTCAAACCATTTTAAAACCTGATTTAAGTACAGCTCAATAAATTAACACATAATCCACTTGAAATACACTTACATGATCTCGGTCACTCAAAGAAATATAAAGCCTGATTCAAATACAGGTTACGAACATAATACTTAGTACACTTCAAATACACTTAAATAAAATATCTAAGATATAGTATGACAATACAGTTCAAATTAAAATACCTCAGATTACAGTGTAATTAATGTTGGCATGACTGGTTGCTTAATATAATTTTTTTTGCACCATAAGAAAATGAGTTAAAATCAGTACAGGTTTTAAGTTCAACTGGAAGAGTATTCCAGTGCTTGATGGCCGTAAACGAAAATGCTGATCGCCCAAAGGCAGTGCGTCTCAGAGGGATGGTTAGATCTGCATTTGATGCAGATCTGGCGTTTCTGCAACTCTGCTCACGGCGAAGCTGAAAAAAGCCCCTCAACGGTGGTGTTGTAGAATTGTGAATGATTCTGAATACCAATTGAACTCGGGAAAGTAGAACAAGACTATCAATACTGAAAAGTTTGTATTTGGACAGTATATTGCAATGATGGTGTTTTAATGACTTTCTATCCATAACTTTTAAGGCTTGTTTATAAAGAACCTCAAGTGGTCTCATAGCAGTCTTAGTTGCTTGGTAATTGCTAAGTAGTTGCTAATCTGGCTCACACATTTTCTGTATGCGTACTTATCAGAATCAAAAGTAATGACACCTTATACAAATTAAATGCTGGAACATTTTTAAAAGAATATGCTTTTACATTAAAATGACTATTGCAGAGTACAATTGCAAACAAGTGTATATTTTTCCATTTTCAAGTGGATTTTTCCTTAAACCATGGATAATATATATTTTGGATATGATTGATCATGACAGACATGAAAGAAAGTTTCTTTCAATGTTCACCTATCAATGCCAATGTCAAACACTGTGTATTGCAATTGTATTAACCTGCTGTAATTTGATGCAAATGATGTCTCAATCCTTTCTTTCAAGTACTGACCATCCCATTAACATCTGCCAATTAGATTTGTATATCTCTTTATTTGATAGTGTTGTTGAAGGATCTGTATCCATCTATTAGACAAGCTGTTTAATAATTGACTGCCCATCATAGTTGTAGTTTAAGCAAAGTGTACCTTATAAACTATAGGAAAGTACAATTGTTATAATAAATGTTGACCCATGCTTATGAATGTTTAATAATCAATTAAGGCTTTAATATGTATTGTTTTCATTTTCTACAGAGAAGGAGCTAGAGAGCTTATTGGAGGAACTGGGGTTGAGTCACCACTACGAAGAGAAGCTGTCCCTAAGCAGACTTCTGAGGATTGACAAGAAGACCATTACTGATGAACCTGCCAAATGTAATTCTGATCTTCCATGGTATTTTCTGAAGAAACTAATGATGGTTAATGTGACAGCTAGGAATGTGAAATGTACACCTTCACACGAATCAGACTTGGATGATAACTTAGATTTGGATAATTTCGATGAAAGTACACATTCAGGTGACACAGTGAATCCCCTTGATATTATCACTGCTCTCTTCCTGTGCTCTGATGGTTTTGTACAGCAGGAAATGGCCCTCAAAATGTCCATGTGTCAGTTTTCCGTGCCTCTGTTGCTTCCCAACTGTGACACAAAGCAGTGCACACTCATGCTTTGGGCCATGAGAGACATTGTTAAAAAGTACAGACCTCAGTCACTTTCAGAATCCAAGGGATTTATTGAAGAGAGAATTGTTGTCTCTGAACTTCCAATGATATCTTTTGTGAGACTGGGTGAGTGCTCCTTGTCCAAGTCAGAGATCCTCAATAAGCTTCTGAGCAATTCTCAGCAGTACCATGACACCTTTGTTCACCGCAACATGGAGGGTGGGGACAGCCCAAGGAGAATATCCAATGGATTGGTTGAAATGACTTGGTACCTCCCTTGTGGGAACAAAAACATGGATGTCTTCAGCGAGCCAGTTGCTGTAGCTAACCTTCGTGGGGACATTGCTTCATTTGAAACACAATTTGCTTTCTTGTGTCAGACATCTGCAGCAGTTTTTGTGTTCTTTGACGCTTTGGACTCTGAGTGTGAGCTGCTAACCAACAAAAACCACAAGGCACAGATCTTCTTGGTGGGTAACCGTCAAAGCAAAGATTTCAAATTAGATGCTGTAAAAAAGGTAGCAACCAAGTTGAACTTAAAAAAGAGCAACATCCTTTTGAAAGATAAGCACATGAATGATGCAGACTTTGTCAAAGATTTGCGGGGAAAAGTCAGCAATGCATTTGAAAACACAAAGGTGAAGAGGGGAATTGAGAAGATGGCTGACGTTGCACAGGAATTAAAAATCTGTGTTGATGAAGACTCTCCAGACTGCCAGTCTGCCAAGAAAAATGCAGATGCCATCACTGCAGAAATTCAAGGCATTCTTAAATACAAAGAATCTGAGCTTCCCTTGCAAGGACAAATATGGAAGGACCTTACTTGCTTAGAGAAGGAAGAATTCCGCCATCGGAAAATTGGATCTAAAGATATAGAAGTCTACAAAAGTGAACTTCGTGGACAGAAAAAAGAACTTCGGCAAAAACAGAACTCTCATGACATGTCAAAGGCAATGACATGTTTCATCACTGCAATATCAAGCCCAGGGATAGAGAGGTGCTATTTCCTGAAATGGATGCGAATGAACCTCGATAACGTATCTCGAGAAAAACTCTTTGTCCTCAGGGAGCGGTACAAAGAAAAATGCAAAAAGAACAAGGAGGAGAACAAGGAGGAGAACAAGGAGGAGTTAAAGGACATTGACAAACAACTTTCCAACAGCTCATTAGGGACTGAACACTTCTTCCGTGAGATGGGGCAGATCTATGAAGCTTCCCTCTCCCTTCCTGAAACAGACCCAGCACGTGAACAACTACAGCATCTCCCCAAGCTATGTGCAGAATTAATGCTTGATGGATTTCCACTTGAGCTTGTAGATGGAGAAGCATCCAACATACCTCTCAGATGGGTGAGTGACGTTCTCTCTCAGCTCAATGCCTTGGTGTCTCCTAAGAACAAGATCCTGGTAGTCACAGTTCTTGGAGTTCAGAGCACAGGAAAGTCCACTCTCCTCAACACCATGTTTGGAGTGCAGTTTGCAGTCAGCAGTGGTCGATGCACTCGAGGTGCCTTTATGTTGTTGATTGAAATCAATGAAGATGTCAAAAAAGACTTGAACTGTGACTTCATGGTGATCATTGACACTGAGGGCTTAAAGTCACCAGAGCTCGCACAACTGGACAATAGCCACGAGCACGACAATGAGCTTGCAACACTTGTTGTGGGGCTGAGTGATATCACCATCATCAATATTGCAATGGAGAATTCAACAGAAATGAAGGACATCCTGCAGATAGTTGTACACGCTTTCCTCAGGATGACAGTGATGAACAAAAAGAAGCCCAAATGTCAGTTTGTTCACCAGAATGTGTCGGATGTTTCAGCCCATGACCAGAACCTACGAGACAGGAAACTGCTCCTGGAACAGTTAAACGAGATGACCCAGGCAGCAGCCAAAATGGAAAAGAAAGAGGAGTACTCGAGCTTCACTCAGGTGATGGAGTACAGTCCAGACACTGGAAACTGGTACATTCCTGGACTTTGGAATGGAAACCCACCGATGGCACCAGTCAATGCAGGGTACAGCGAGGCTGTTTATGAGCTCAAGAAGAACATCATCCACCTTTTGGGAAGTTGTGGATCATCAGCTAATAATATCTCGGCGTTTACAGGTTGGATGAAGAGCCTGTGGACTGCAGTAAAACAGGAAAACTTCATCTTCAGCTTCAGAAACAGCATCGTGGCTGATGCATACATGAGGCTGTGCACAGAATTCAGCCAATGGGAATGGGTCTTCAAAAAAGAAATGTACACATGGGTTACACAAGCTGAAACAAGAATATCCAACTTCGGAACAACTGCTGACAAATCTAAAATATCTGACATGGGAGAACTTCTCAAACGATTGAAATATGAAGCTTCGACAAAGCTTCTAAATGGGCATCAAAAGCTTGTCGGAAATCTGGAACAGTACTTTGAAAGAAAAGAGGGTCATGTCTATCTTGTTGAAGGATACAGAGAGGAGTATAAAAACAATGCAAAGAGCCTCCGAAGTGAAATGGAAAGGTCTGTGAACAATAAACTTACAGCAGCATCTGACATCAGACAGGGGATGACAAAACTTGATCAAATCAAGGAAAAGCACACAAAGGAATTAGAGGGCAGAGTTTGTGCAGTGATTGAAAAATGTCGGAAGAAATCTGTCAACATGACAGAAAAAGAGCTGGTCGAAGAATTTGACAAGATGTGGGCTGAAACAGTGAATGAACTATCCCGTTCAGAAATGCAGGTGACGGACATTTTCACCAGTGTGTCTTACTACCTGAGTACAAATCTATCAAACAACAACGCAAGGGATTTGTTAAGTGTCAAGTGCCTGAAAGAATGTGGAGTGGGGAAATTTACATATACAGTTGATGGACTCTTCCACAAAGGTGTAGACATATGTAAACAGTGGTTGAAAATACCAGGTAATGCAAAGGAAATACAACAAACAGCTGACAGCATCATTGCAGTTTCCTCTGAGATGGTGAAGGAAAAAATGCAAAGAAAGAGCGATTACCATGATGCCTACATTGAGGAGATTTTAATCATGATTGATGAGAGGCTGAACAACAATCACAATGTTGGAAAAGACATCACTTTTGAAGTCATTCTGAAACAGCACATCTGTGGAGACGCAGCCAGAAGCTTCCAGAAGATGCATGCAGATTTCATCCATGAGAATGATCCATACAGATGTCTGAATGAAGACAAAGGAAAGTTTCTTGCTGATTTCAGAGACGTGTTCAATAATGTAGACCAGTGCCAGAAGAAGGCAGAAGAATTCACAGACCGATGCTTGACGCCTGCAGTTGAAGACTTTGTCAACAGTTCCCTGGGTCTTGATATCGTTAGTGAATTGAAGACAAGAAAGCAGTTCAGCACAAGAATGGATTTCCAGTATTCAGTTTTACTGGATCTGCTCTCAAAGGACTTTAAAAAGTATGAGAGCTTTATTTGCTCCTATGATGGTTATGTAAAAGAATGGATACTCAAAGAAATTGAGGAATGCATCTCAAATGGGTCTAAGAAGTATGAGGAAAAATATATCCAGTCATGTATCAACAGCATACTCGAGGCTATCCATGAAGCTAAAGCAGAAAAGAGTGACAACGTAAAGTCATTTGTTGACGTTGTCTGTCAGGAACTTGGTGACAAATTGGTCTTTTCCCAGGGTGCTCTTGGGGCATTCAATATCCTGAACAATGCCAACCAGGAACAGTTTGCTCACAGGCTCACTGAGTGTGTGA
>CALSBZ010029879.1:0-11234 GCA_943591055.1 Gobionotothen gibberifrons
GTGTGTGTGTGTGTGTGTGTGTGTGTGTGTGTGTGTGTGTGTGTAGACACTGTGATGGATCGTTACGCTATGTGCAGCTCAAGGCATATTATGCTCGAACGGGAGCTGCAATCATGTTGCGCGCACTATCGGTGCTGAGTGTGCTGACTTTTCGTACAATGTCCCACTGTCTGGCTACCTGCATAAAGTCAAGTACTCGGCGCAGTTGTCGGCGAAATGTCGTTCCTCTGTTTTCATTGAAACAGCTCCTTATATCCGTTAGCGCAGCTAGCTAGCACCAGATGCTAACAACAACAACACGTAAGGTGTGCCTCGCTCGCGAGTAGCGCCACACATACACACACCCTCCCGGTCCTCCCGATGGCCTGCCGGTGAGCGTGGAAGTGTGGTCTGCCACAAGCGGACGGCAGGAGCGGGGCTGTCAGCATCAGCTTGTAGATGGTATTTTAAACTCGATGCGCTCTGAAACTACGGGGCGGCCGAGGACAACAAATATATTATTATATATATTATTAACGCGTTAACTTGACAGCCCTAATATATATATATATTATATAGTATATATATATATAGTTATATTATATAGTTATAATAATAACTAGCTAATGTTGATATGTCCATTTTTCTCGCGTTCAGGAGAGAAAGTTTAGGATAAATGAGACCAATGGAGTCTCTGTCTTAAGTTTCAAATGGTTCTTTAATATAAATAAAAGGCACGGTAATGTCTCAGACAGGATCGTTCAAAGTGGAGGAGGACACAGCTGCAGCTATGTCCTCGCAGATGTCCAGCCGAAGAAGAGAGAGCGACCACAGCCTTCCGTCACCTGTATATATCACTCATCGCTCCTCCCCTTCAATGGCGGCTGTGGTCAAGTTACTGTTAGAATTTCGGACACCACTTCCGGAAAGCTTTTCAAAATAAACTTGTATTCTGGTTATGGCGGAAGTCATTTCAAAATAAAAGCTTAACATACATTTTGCGTGAATAATTCTGTTTTTCAATAAAATCAACATTTAAGCTAAATTATGCCATTACAACATTGATTTAATTACCAACAGTCCCTCCTTACACACATTAAAAGTGTGTACAAAATACTGAAATCAATGAGTTCTTCATCTGAACTTAACATAGTACAAAACTCATATAAAAACATACTGTCAAAAATGGAATGGTTCAATAACCACAACTTTATAAAAATACAAAAATACTTTGTGCTTTAACATAGAAGTTTTCCCTTGTGCATAACTTCTAGTATTAATCATTCAATATCATTCTTAAAAATAGCTGCATGGCTTGGTATTGGAACATTTCTTTCTCCCTCCTTTCACTGAAACCGTTCCTTTACCACGCTCATTGTTAAAGCACTTGTTTTTACAAAGTGTCACAGGAATAGAGTATTTCTGAATAGTGTAAAGTAATATAAAACACAAAATGTACTATCTTAAAATAGTATACAAGAATACAGAATACAAATTAACTATCTTGGAATAGTGTAATGTAATTTGAAATGGATTCACTCTTATCTTAGCATTTTGGCTTGTTCGCTTTTCACATAATTTGGACAATCTCATCATCTACATCCATCTCTGTTTCTGGTGGTAGGTTGTCTTATTCTGCTAGCATTTGTAACTGTTATCTCTTGAGAAATGTACCCTCCTTTCTATCATACCTTTTAAGGTATGAAAGTAATATGTTCTCTAGAAGACGCCGTCGTGATCAATTTGTCCTCCATATCACCAAACATCTACTCTGGCTTTCCAGATAGTCATTTCTGGGAGAAGATTTTGGTCAGTTACAACAGTTACAGAATTTCATCATTTGAAAGTTCCTACTTCAGTACCTTTGGTGGTCTGTGCTAATGCAGTGATAAAGTCCCTGAAATGGTGTGAACACCAGTGTAATATCACTAACTCATCATATTAATCACTAACTCATTATACTAATTACTCTTCAGTTCTGATCTACTTAACCTGTTAAGCCCCGAGCCTGTTTTTCATGTTTCAGGCTCGAAAATGACATTCCCAGAACAAATGACCATATCTTCCCTTCTAAAAGGGTTAAATTAATCATCTTTTCTCAAACTAATGATAAACCTGTGAGTTGGATGTAGAAAAGTCAGAATCAATATAGATGTTTTTTATTTTAAAGAAAATTCAGATTGAACATGGTAAAAAACTGTAAATTATAGAAAAATATTATAAAATATTTTGTACTTATTGTGAAAACTAACCTTGGATGATGGGTTAGTAGACTAAAAGCTTTAGGAATCCAAAGTACAATATATAATAAGTACCCTGTATCAAGATTGATGCAAAACAAGTGATATTTGACCTTTTTAGAGACATTTAGAAAAAAAAAACCTCTTTTGGGGTCATTTGGGTGGATTTGACCTATATCTGGCCCCCCTTGCTCGATTTTGACATGTGACATCTCTTTCTGACCGTCAGAGCCAATAGAATCGAGGGGAAGTCCCACATAGTCCTTATTTGGTCATGTCTGTTTGTTAGACTGAGCAGCTGCATGTGGCTACCATTAGCAGCTAACTTTTGGTCTCCGGTTTTGCCATCAATATGGAATTATGGACTATAAATGAAAAAAATGAGATTGCCCATACTTTCTCAACCTATGGATTAACCGTTGCAGCAGCGTTTTTTCTCGTTTGAATGCCATTGAACACTCTAATGATCAGATTGGCAGCTACAGTGAGACATCTCCGGTAGAAATGCTCCATAAAGGTACGTGTTGTGATGTATGTGTTTGCTTCCCCTGTTGTGAGTTTGTATCGTTCAGTGTTGAGGCTGGCACCGTTAGATTCTGTGTCTTTATGATCATAAACGATGTGCTGGATGTGCAGAGCTAGGATAAGTAATAAGGGAGCGTGGAGTGATTGTCGGTGCGGTAATAGGTTAGCATTTTTCGCTCGGGGCTAATTCAGAGGGTCAGTGTATGGTGTGTGTGTTTTTTTTTTTAAAAGAAAAAATGAAAAATACTTTTTTTTGAGTTTTTCCCTGTTATATGGATATAAAATATTCATAGTTTATTAAATATTAAGGTTCCTTGAGACACAGTGTCGTGAAAAACAAAAAAAAGCCCCCGCCGATGGGGGCTTTGGGGCTTAACAGGTTAAAGAACTATGCTAAATCCCTTTAACAGTGTGTGCAACTTTGGGTGCCCGAGCATGTGATAATTACTCCCTTGGTTATCAAGGATCCTAAAAACAGAAGTCATTGGGCTTGTTTGCAGTTTAATTTAGGATTCTTTCTCATGGCAGACATGTCTCTACTTTAAATAACATCTCTAAATGTCAGGTCATCTAGTTTAATGGATGACCTTTAAAAGGTGGTTGTCGCTTGTCTTTTTAAAACTCTACATTTTGAACGACAAACAAATGTTACTTCTCTGGTATAACTATGCTACAATGGTGAAAACAATATGGTTGGAATACCATCTCTGGCTTGGTTGGAGTTCTACCTTTAACATTATCCATAGTGGTTACTAAAACTATCCCTTTAAACTGTAAACCTATATTGTAACAAATTAAATCTTCCTCAAATTCACACATGAATAAGAATCTCTAAAAGAATAATTTGTTTATATTATGAAAAGATTGAACATGTTCCACCCTCAGTGTGTGTTATTCTCTCATTTGATAAATGTGTTTATGTGTAAAACTCACTCCCGGTTTCCCTCTCTCCCCCTCTGGTCGTGCCACGACCCCCTCACGTTCTGCTGGCCCCCTTCTTCTCCTCCTGGTTCTTGAATCCTTCCGCTGCAACTCTCTTCAGTGGCACAACTGCTTTGCCTGTACAGTCTCTTCGCTGTTGGATGGAGGGCGTATTCTGCTCTCATGTCTTCTGCAAAGTCTCGTAGCTCAGCTTGCAACTTCATGTCCTGTCTTGAGGGACCGATGAGATTATACCTCTTTCAGCATGCTGTCTTGGTCTTGGATGCCTCGGGTGAAGATGATTCAGCTCGAGTTCTCTGACTGCTGGATGGAGGAGGAGGAGTCTCTTGTGGTGAGGTCATTTGTCTGCTGGAGTTGGGGTCGTAGCAGTCTTTCAGGCAGAGAGAGAGAGAGAGAGAGAGATCTCGGGAACGCATTATCTATAGATAATTCCAACACACTGAGGAAAAAACAAATCCAATCCCTTCCACTCTATTCTCTTAATCATACTATCTGTTTTTGATGTTAAATGCCCTCTAAACCCAATAATTTTACCATATCCCAAAACACTGCTTTCAGCCACTGTAACATGTTTACCTCTTTTAGGAACCCATTTTCTTCTATAAACTGAAATACCTACATGCTTCGAGCACCTCATATTTCACACACTATAAAAGAACGTCTTCTCATTTTTCTCTATTATTTTAAATCTCACTGTTATTTAGAACTTATGTAACTTCTGTTTTGGACATATCTGTGCAATGTCGCCACAATCTGCTGGGGAATCTTATTCATAGAGTTTGTGCGTACAAAGCTGTACTTGTGGGTTGGCAGCCTGTTTCTACTGTAATCATTTTCAATAATTTTGCTCAGGTCACCGATCGGTTGTTTATAACTTATCAGGGGGTGTTATGGTACAGTCTAAAACATGGATCCAGTGAATTTGGTGATTCACCTAATCTGTAAATCCCCATCACTTACATATCCCGATCACTTAAACCCATCTCATCATTTGATACAAAAACTGCATATATGGGGGGTGAATCATCTTGATTATAACCTCCTCACCTGGCAACCTTGAAGGAACTAGCGTTTCCAACTCCTTCTCTCGTTGCTCAGGGGATCTTTTGGCTCTGGGGATAAGTGAAAGTCTCTGAAACACAGCTGGAGTTTTGTTAGTGATGTGGGCATTCTCTCTTAGTGAACTAATGGATCCATGTCTTACTTGATATTGTACTCCCCTTCCAACCAGAAAGGTGCCAACTGTAATGAGCACAATCAACAAAACTATTCTGACTCTTATCCCTCGTGGACCCCACAATTGCTTTGGCTTTGTTCTCGACTTAATCTCTATTTTCTCCATGGTTGTCAGTTACAAAATTCAAATTATGAGTACAAAAATAATTTATTCTAAATTTGGACTATTTTTCAGGTGTAAAACAAAAAATAGGTTTTCACTTTAGTGTACTATCTATACAAATCTAAAGACAATTCATCTATCGAGCTGTTTCTATCTTATTCTTATTTCTATTTATTGTTTTGTTCCAGCTCTGCCAAATCAGTCCTAACTTCCAATAATTTCTGGAAGGTGCCAGTGAAGGGTGACAATGTGTGAGGTGGTGTCAATTTGCTCCTTTTATCTTTACCTTTAAGTGCATGTGAAGTTCGTTACAACTTCTCACGGTTCCGTCCACCTGGGTTCAATCTCACTGTCTTTTGTGAACTTTCACCCTCACCCAATCACCTGGCCGAAACGGAGTGTCTTTTGGTGTCTCGTCTGGTGTCTCTGCAGTTCTCTGAACCTGTGTAGACAAGACTTGGATAATATTACTCAGAGCCCTGACATATTCATACACTTCAATTTATCTGATACCCAAAGCTGGATCACTCCCTCCTTGGAGAAGGCCCAAACCTCGGCATACCTGTTGTTGTTAAACACTTGTTATTATTTATGAACTACTACGTCACTGAAATCAACATATCTGTATAATCATGACACTCCCTCCTTTGAGCATAACATGCTCAATTAATATGATTACCCTATTATGAACAGAACGTGTAAAACGCATAACGTTGTACCAAATCAATATAACTGCTCCGTGTACCCTTAAGGCGTACAAAAATATCATATGGTGTATTGTATAAAAACATATTCACTAAAAAACTTGAGTACAAAAAACAAATAGTTTACTTGTTTCAATAACGGCTTCAGTCATGGTATTATGCATCATTGTTTCTGCGAAAAATAATACCCCTGGTTTGGTTAATGCATCTCAATAATTCTAGAATTAGAGGTTTGTCTGATACTGCTAAACCAACATATGATAAAATATTTCTCTAAACTAGAGTGAAAATACGAACTATTTTCACAAAAGGTAATATGTCGAGGACATGAAGGGCTTGTGCCCCTCACTAAAAATGAGATATTGCCTTACGCACTACATTATAAATCAGTAAAGTCACTCAAGAATAAATAGATAAAGACCGATTTTTTAACTGTTATAAAATCCTAGAACTCCTTCATCTTAGCTCTCAACCAGTGTTATTCTATTTGGTTTGCAGCTCAATGCCTTAAAACAGATACTTGACGTCCCTGACGGCTCAAATCTGTAGGGTTCAATGATGTCCTGCGCTTCCTCATCGTCACTTCCATCTTCTGTGCCACTTTCCTCATCTATCCTGTCCGAAAAGCTGTCAAAATCACTAATTTCTCTCGCACTAGTATCACTTTCCGAAGTCTCCGCCATGTTTACAATCACAACTGGGTCCATCTTGTGACGCTATCGTCTGCAACTTCAGGTAGGCTCAGACGGCCGTTCACGGGATGAAAAACTCTCGTCCCTCGCACTTCCTAACAAATTATTTTAGCCATGAACAGGCACAATGATATGTAAGGAATGAAACTGCCATTTCATTTTGGCGCAAAAAAAATTCACTTCACAGGCACTTTAAGCTACATTCATGATACACAACTCTTCTCTCACCGTGAGGTCGGGCACAGATGTTGTGGGAAAAACATATTCTTAGTTTATTTTCTATGGTTACTTCCCCTGCTAGCTTTCACTGATTTATACATCTGTTATCCAATTAGTTGCACGTCGAAAGGTCATCTGCAATCAACGTCAAAGTGAAAATATGTTTTACTTTAAGCACAGCGCTAGGCAACAACGTAGAGAGGTGTGGGACCAAGTCCTCAGGAAGTGTGCAGGAGGTTGAAACCATAGGTTGAAAAAAAATGTCATAGTGGCCAAAAGGTGGTACTACAACTTCCATGTTGGTCCATGACGTCATTGGGCCCAAAAATACTTTTTCCCATTGACTTACATTAGGAAAGATATGCCTGTAAATCAGTGGATATAAATCATTAGGGTCTAAAAGTTGTAAAATGTGCTAAAAGCCGAATCAAGAGTTATTTTCCCTCTCAGTTCATTTGACTGAGCTAATATTGGTTGTGATGGTGGGTTAGCACTTTCGCCTAGTCGGACGGATATGCTCCCGATAGATGCCAACGCAGAAACGTTTTAGCACTGATGATGGGAAGGCTTGATTATTATGTAAAGTCATTGTGTACTGAAACACCCTGGGGCATACTCTGACAGGGGTAAGAAACAATATTTCCTAAATTGAACTTGAAAATCCATTGAGTAATGAAGAGTAAGTTAGCGCAATAGGACCACCATAGCACACCAATTCTCTCTCCTCATCCGCTTCTCATCAGCTGATTATTGGCGTCACTCTTTTAGTTAACCAACCTCGTTTTACTTCGATCTCCAACAGCCAATTATGGTACTCCCTGTAGAACGTTAAATCTGTTCCCCTCTCTTTCAGGTGATATTGCTGTGGCTCTCATCCATCCCATTCACCAAAGTCATCATACTCAGTGCCCAAATCGAGCTTATCAGAAGTCCATTACTCATCAAATCCAGATCTTCAACATCCTCTGAATCCCATCAACATCGCCACCAGTGTCTAGACCCTGTAGGGTTTGATATTTTACATACGGCTGCACGCTCCCATTAAGATTTTATGATATGGTCTAATCACCATAGACTATTCACTTTTCTATTACTGTTTCACATCTTGATAAATTATCTTCAATCAAAGAGTGAGTCTCTTCTGATTTGTAATAGCTTTTAGTGCACATCAAACCTCTCGTCAGTGCATCCCCTGTAAAATGTGATTAGTGAGGAGCATTTTCTCTAAAGAACCTGGTAGAATTTTCAAGAAGCAGTAAAGAGGAGAGTTGCCAACAAAAAGAAGCTTGATTTGCAGTGAAATGGAGACTGGTGATACTATATCCACTGGAGAGCAGCTCATCCTTTTCCTCTCAGCACTCCTCCACAGACTGCAAGGGGATATCTGACTGAACCCTGAGGATACACAAATCCGCATTCAAGTGATTAAAAATTAACCAGGTCACTCTTTTTGTGATTCTAAAGAGAAGGGAAGGTTGGAAAGGTTCCTTTTCTGCACTTGCATAGAAAGAAGCCGACATTATAATTTAAAGGCTGGGAATAATAAGTGGAGAATATTGTGATATTTAACAATCTATAAGAGGGCGAAGAAATGGAAATGGGAAAATGGAAAACAGTGGTTGCCAAAAGCTGACAAAGGAAAGACAAGCTGAGATGACTGCAGAATACAAACTGTCAGGGAAAAGCGCCTTCTTTCTCTACAGTGCAGCAGGCGTCTCCAGCACTGTCAGCCTTTGTTTACCCAATCTCTGATCTGTTCAAAGTAGCACCTCAAAGTCACCACGGGATGAGTGCTCACATCACAACTGAGCATCGGCTGACTTTTGTCCCCCTGTCAGGGCCTGACGCCTTGTTGTTTTTCTCAGCCTGCTTACTCATTGTTGGCTGCGAGGTTCAGTGTCGTCTCATGTTAAGAGGAAGGCACTTTTATTGTGAAACACACTGTTGACTCACTCTTCTTGCTGGGAGTTTGGACAGCCAAAGGTTTTCATTAATCTGGTTGCTGTACAAAAACATGACTTAGTTAACCCTGATTTTTTTTTAACTGCCGTCCCCTGAGTCATGCCACAAGCGCGGCTAAAATAAATATCACAGGCAGTGTCAGTCAGCCCACCACTTTGGTCCAAATATTCCAACAGCTACTGAATGGATTGCCAATAACTTTTGAAATACATACATGTTCCCAGAGGATGACACTTAAAGACTTTGTTCATCCATTTTCTTACCTATAGCGTCACCATGAGGTTGTGGTTTACAGTGAAGTAGAACCAGAACTATTGATTCGATTGCCATTGAATTTGTGTCACACCTACATGCTCACCTCAGGGTGAATTATAATCACACCACTTTTTTTCACTCCTGAAGCATCATTCATTACACAATTGTTAATGTTTATGGTTCATGACTAATTCCTGCAGAAACCTTATTTGTATATATCATTATTTGTATTTAACTTATAAAATAATGAACAATTATTATGTTTTAATAACGTTTAAATTCCAAGTTTGTATGAAATAAAACTAAATTAATTGAAAAACCAAATTATATATCTGAACTACATTATTTTGTACAACGTAAAAAGATGGAAAAACTGTATTTATACTGAGTGATGTAATGTGAACTTGTCAATATGTCAAAAATATATGTCAAAAATGTCTGTCTTATTTTTTTTCCAAATAAATCTCTGTGGGTTGTATACTGTTCATTCTTTATGCAAATTAATTATAATTATTATTTTTCAAAGTTTGTTTATGATTCATTCAAAGCATTAAAATAAATGAGAAACAGAGCGTCATATACCTTTAAGAAATACGTGGGGGGGCGGGGCTCATAACCCTTTAGGAAACGCCCCCTATAGGATCCGCCCCTATAGGAAACGCCCCCTATAGGATCCGCCCCCTTGCTGTGGTCTGCAAACAGACTCTATAGAGAGGCGAAGTCCCTCCCCTTCCGGTGGAGCTCCATGGGACCCCGGAAGCGGAAAAATATACATTGAAGTCAATGGAGAAAATGGAGAGGAAAAGGTTATCTTTTGATCCCGTTTGAATTGTGCCACGAATTACACATATGATGTTTGTCAATTTAAAAGAAAATTTTGCAAGTCAAAAAAATAAAAATGTGTCGTAAAACTGTGAAGTTACACATTTTTTGTGTGAAACTGCTCAGTGAACTACATCTCCGGTAGGGCAGAACAACACACGTCACCAAGATGTCCGTCTGTCTTGTCAACAAAAGGATTGACTACACTCACTATCACCACAATGAAACACGTCCAGAAGAATGTCATGCAAAGCTGCCTGTCTGCCTTTGATTCTCTCTCAACTGCCTGGTCTTTTTAATGTTTAATGTCAACCATTTGTGCAGATAGCATGAAGTACAAAAGATCGCAGATGCTAGCGTTACCGTTAGCATTTCTCCCCCAGGCTTAAGTTGTGTATTATAGAATGATCACACCGCTGTGACAGCACTCTTCAAAGGGTTCACGAAATATGACTAGCCTACTACTCTTACTGTTTAACATGTTGGGTTACTTAATGTTAAGGCTAATAAAAATGACACGGGTGTAATGCTAACTAACGTGCTAGCTACTAGCTAGGTAGCTAACTTGATCCAGCCACTCCTGGTCCTTTCATCAGACGGGAGGCGAAAGAACGAGCAAGACCCATTGCTGGTATGATAACAACCTGGTACTAAGCACACAGGCATCTTGTTAAAGTTATCTTATCTTAGCCAGCGCCATATAGATAGACGATATATCTATATAGCGCTGACATACAGATGAAGCACTTAATTTCGGACAGTTTGAAACGCAAGGGCAGTGATTGGTAAGTGGTCTGCCCTCGCTCAAGGGAAAGCCTCCAGCTTGACTTGAGACCGCCCCCGTTATAAATACATGTAATTATAATGAAGCCAGCTGCAATGGATCATTGAAAACCTGAAATTGAAAATCTGGCAACGCCCTCTTGGAAAATAGTGGGAGGGCTTGACCTTCCTCGAAACTGGGCGTAGGCAGGAACAGGTAAGCTGGAGTCCGAAATTAAGTGCTTCATCTGTAGCTCTCTCTTGGTGGAGGAAAACAATGGTGACATCACTTACGCGACTCTGGGATTTGTAGTCTTTCTAGTTGCGTATTTTTCATAGTCTTATATTTCAACAGTTTTACGACAAACTGTGACTTTTTTTTACATGGAAAGGATTGTTTAAGATTGACAAACATCATATGTGTAATTCGTGGCACAATTCAAACGGGATCAAAAGATAACCTTTTCCTCTCCATTTTCTCCATTGACTTCAATGTATATTTTTCCGCTTCCGGGGTCCCACGAGCTCCCTCGGAAGGGGAGGGACTTCGCCTCTCTATTGAGCTTGACAGCTAATTTACGTGACACAGCCGAATAACAGCGCAACATTCCTTTGTAAAAGGGGCTGATATTACTGACCTATAAGCGCCTGGGGTAGCACACTTTTCGTGTAACTTTGCCAGGGTAATGCTACCGTTATTTAGTTTTCAATCCTGATATCCTATATTTGAACCATCTTCTTAACTGGCAGTTACAGACTAGCTAGTTAACGACGTTAGCTTTAGCATGTTCAT
>CALSBZ010029900.1:1042-13048 GCA_943591055.1 Gobionotothen gibberifrons
ACACACACACACACACACACACACACACACACACACAGAGAGATCCCACTCATTCCCGGTAAGAAAGAAAAAAAGTGTACAGCACTTCTCAGATCTTTATCTGCACTTCAAATGAGAAGTTTAAACCTGAAACGTAGGAGGGCGATTTGGGGGATGAGCAGATAAGTGAGCGGTTGAACAAAAAAGAAAGGAGGAACAGAAGGAAGGGGGGGGGGGGGGGGGGGCTCTCCATCTTCCACATTACTCATGAGTGAAGTATGCGTTGGCTGGCGTGACAGAGGTACAGCTAACGAGGCGAATCACTGACCGGTGCCAGCAGTGCCTTTTAGTGCAGATGAAATTAAATGACTCCCCTCTCTCTGCCTCCGCTCTCTTTCTTTCTTCTGTCTTTAATAGCGCTCGTATAGTACGAGTATAAACTTCAACATTGACGCGACACACTCGGGAAGTATCTTGTATTTCGATCCCTCTCGCTCCGAGGCAGTAAAACTTGAGATATTTTGGTTTGATCTCCTTTTCTTTTTCTCTCTTTCTTTTTTCTTTTTCAATCCAGCAGCTTTGATTCGAGTTGTGTCGGCCAAGAAGTTGACAGTGTTTTGATGAGGACAGGAATAGCAGTTTTATTTTTCCAGGTATGAAATGAATACCCCAAAACCCTGGAGTAAGGCTGCGTGGAGAAGTCATGTCTGTATCTGCAACATGTTAACTTTGCAGGACCGAAGAAAGACTTAACAATTACACATTTTTAATCCAATAATACTCCAGTGTTAATTTCGTCAACGAAAACTATGACGAAAAATGTTCTTTACATGACTCACCCCTAGATTCCACCGGGTCCGTCTGCGGCGCGTTACGGCCGCGACACGGCGCCCGTAAGGATAGCGGTCACTCTAGTCAATGGGTGCTATTCCACCACACGCGCCGCGTTACGTCCCAGACGCGTCCCAGAAGCGGCTCGGCGCAGGGCTCCTCTAAAATTAGGATGAATCCTATTTTTGTCGCGGCGCAGCCGTAAGGTAATGACGGGCAGGCAGGAAGTGGAACGTTCAGAGCATATATAGCATATTTAAATATATATATACACACACACAAACTAATTTTGCAGCCCCTATCCCTCCGTAGTCGTTCAAGTAGGAGGAGAAATGCCAGCGTTCTCCTCCGGTTTACAGGCACTGTGTAAATTATATATATAGAATAATTATGATGATGAATGCATTGTTTTACCACTAAAATACAGCAACATATCTTAGATTCATGTCGTTTATAACTGGGATATTACAATTATTATTAACTTTGTCTGTACAAAGTAGCCTGCCCAGGAAATATGCCCAAATCAACAAAAACTGCGAGCAGACAGGGAAGACGCTCCGCTTCCGTAATGCTTCTGAAACGCGCCCGGTAGGGTATGACGCCGGGAGGAGACCGGACCAAAACCGCGGCGCAGCCGTTACGCGACGCAGACGGACCCGGTGGAATCGAGGGGTAAGACGAGACGATGACGAGCTAAAAATAGATTCTTGATACGAAATGTATATTTTGTTTTTGTTGAAGAGATGAGACGGGACTAAGGTGTTAATGGTGGACTATCGGACATTCAAAATGCAGCATATTTTCCCCCAAGTGTTCGTCTTGTCTGTCAGAATGCATCTTACGTTTCTAACTTGCAGTATCATTATTTCCGCTCTCTTCACTCCAGAAGAGCGATCTCCCTGTGTCTCCCTGTGTCTCTCTGTGTGCGGGGGACGGGGCCTAACTCTCTCTCTCTGTGTGCGGGGGGCGGGGCCTAACTCTCTCTCTCTGTGTGCGGGAGGCGGGGCCTAACTCTCTCTCTCTCTGTGCGGGGGGCGGGGCCTAACTCTCTCTCTCTGCGTGCGGGGGGCGGGGCCTAACAGACACGCTGCAGCGGCACACAGAGATCTGCCGGGGACGGAGCGTTCAGAGAGTATAGAGCAGCGGTTCTCAAACTGTGGTACTGCAGGTGGTCCGTGGAAAAAAGCTAAATAAAATCCACTTTTTACTATCAAGGATTTTCGGGGACCACCTCATATGTGACTTGCTCTGTCGAAAGCAGTCGCTTTGACCCGAAGACACATAAAGTTGTATACACTGTTGGAAAGAGGAGATTCCTAGCTTTCTAATGATATCAGGCAGTGGGGTAGTGGTCGTTGGGCTCATCGGACATTTATGAGAGAAAATCTCTAATGTCCAAGTGCAAGTGAATGCACCACTAGACACGAGCCTTGTAACCCCTCCCCCGGCCCTGGCGCGAGTGTGGAAATATCTTTGGCGGCGATTTCATTTGAACGGGACGGAGCAAAAGGAGAAGCTTCCGGACTTACGGAAGGAACGAGGTATTTGCAGTCTACAATGACAGAGAAGAGGCTGTCAAGTTTGGCTGTACTCAGCATTGAATCAAAACGCACTAAAGCTTTGGATCTTATTCAGTTTGTGAGGCGTTTTGCTGAACAGAATGGTAATCGCCGCATCATAACAGTGATTGACAGCTGATTGAATTAATATGTAATATTAACAATCATATTATTCCTATTACATATTAATTCAGACAAACATCGATGAGACAGTTAATTTATTGCAGCAGTCTGCATAGAGTTGGTACTGGTCTAAGAGTGTTCAACTAATTCAGTTATTGTTCAGTTAAAATGCATTCAATGATGTCTGCCATCTTATATATTTATATTTAAGGCTTTACTGATGTGCCACAATAATGTCACCTAATGTTATTCAGTTGAAATATGAATATGTTGGCTTTCCAAGTTAACATTGACTGATATGACTGCACTGTGGCATTGTTTGGGACGACCTCATTAAAATAGCGTCCGCGTCCTCTTTGAGAAACATACACAACGCAGACAGACACCGGTCACAAAAGTATCAGATAGGCTTCAATTTACTTTTGATTGTCTATAATTAACTATTATAAAATATCTGCGTTTTAACACTACGTTTATATATGTACTTATTTTTACGGTTTGCATATGAGGTGGTCCGCGAAAATCCTTGATAATAAATAGTGGTCCGCATAAACAAAAAGTTTGAGAACCCCTGGTATAGAGACACATTTGGACTAAAATGAAAATTTTCATCGACTAAAAGTTGACTAAAACGTTTTGAGTTTTCGTCGACTAAAACTAGACTAAAACTACGAAGGATAGGAATGACTAAAATGTGACTAAAACTAATAACCATTTTCGTCTAAAGACTAAGACTAAGACTAAATAAAAAAAACAGATGCCAAAATTAACACTGAAATACTCAAAAGCTTCACACTTATCTGCCTTCTTTACACGCTACAGTTAGCATCTGGTTAGCTTAGCATGAAGACTGATCAAAGTTTCCAAAGATGATAAACTATTCCCTGAAATAAACAATTATCTATAGCTTTGTGTTTCCAAAATTGAAATGAAAGCGTTCGTATGACAGCATGTTGGCTTTAGTCTCAGAGCCGCTTGTACCCACATCCTTCCAGATATGTCCAGTATAATTACACATGTCCTCCATTGTTCCTGCCAGATGCTGATAGCCATAAAAACACTATTTCTGGAGAACATTCAGAGCCAGCCTGTACATTTCCTGTGTATTGAGCTTGCAATTAGTGCAACAAAAACAAACAGCTCATGTGGAGTTGTGTCGTTTGATTTCATTTTTTCATTTGCCACTTAGCTTCTATACAATTTTATATGTCTCCAGTCTGTGTGGGCACTTCCTGTTGGCTCAGATATTCACAGACGGCTGACGGAGGACGTCTCTGAGCAGGTGAGGGGTCGTCTCCCATAACAGCAGCAGGGAAATAAATGAATAAAGCAGCAGGCCCACGAGGAAACCCAGCGACTGTTATTGGGCTTTGTGGTTTCAGCTGTCCATTTCACCAAAGGGCCAATTTACTTTCAAAATGTCGCCTGCCAAAATCTCTCAACTCTTGGCTGGCAATCTCACATTACATAACTTTAATCTATTAAACTGGCACTTTTATACATAAGCACCTTACAATAAGTGAATTCAACCATGAAGATACAAACTACAAAAGCAAGACTCCTCTGAAGACTCATGGTGAAGACATCCTGAAGCCATCGAAAGAAAAACATTGTCGTATCCTGGTGAAGACATATTTCCGTAAAGCACATTGAATTACACTCCAGATATTCAGTCTGATATTCAGTCTGACTCCTGGCTAATGCGGTTAGCTTGTATATTTGATTGGCCAATGATCCTAAATTAGCCATGAGGAGAGACATGTCTTATATCTCCATTTCTCCCAACTGAACCCAGGTCTCTTTCCTCTCATCTTTGTACCCCTGAATCCTCTGTGACCATCTCCAGATTTAGGGTTGGATGGTGGTCTTTGTTCTGACCGCCATGTTAGCCAGCTTCTGAGCAATAACATGCTTCCTGGTGTAAACAAGGCGGCCATGCAGTCGGTGCGCAACAGTGGCTTGAATACTGATAGCTTATTCGTTTTTCTCGCGTCCAGGAGAGAACGTTTTAAAATAAGGAGAACAATGAGTCTCGACTATAAGTTTCAAATGGTGGTACTTTAATATAAATAAGGCACGGTAATGTTACAAGCAGGCGGCAGTTCAAAGAGGAAGGACACAGCTGTTGTCCTCCGAAGGTGTAGGTGAAAGAGAGCCACAACAAAACACATTTCGTCTTTAAATACGGTAGATTGGCTCCTCCCGTCTGCTGGCTCTGTTGCTGATGACTTCCGCTAGTTTCCCCTATATCCGCTCACACTTTTTCAAAGGATATTTACATTGTACATTCAACACATGACTGAACACGCCTTTTCTCTACACACTCTCCTGCATCACTTTTTCATCTTATTTCAACGGCTGGTAATGTTTACGTTTGGTCAAACATTGAGTTCAAGTTACCGTCAGTATTTCAGAGATAACTTCCGGAATAGTTTTTCAAAAATAAACTTGTATTCTTGTTTGGCCGGAAGTCTTTTCAAAATAAAAGCTTAACATACATTGTGCGCGAAAACTTCTGTTTTCTCAGTAAAATCAACATTTAAACTAAATGATGCCATTAAAACATTGATTAAATTACTAACAATACATAACGGCAGTAATTGAGAGGCGAAAGAAGAATCTAAATCTCCAACGAGCTTGTTCAGAAAGGGTGCAGCTAATGAAAAGTTTAAATGAATCTAGCAGGAGCAACTGCATCAGACTGCATGCACGGTTAGCACATTTATGAGTACATTAGTTTTCAATAAGCCAAACCATTGTAAAGTGCTACTGCGTTGGCTTTAACTAAACAGAACCTTTCAAGTGCTACATACAGAAGTGAGATTTATTTTCCCTTATTGGCCAAGGTCCAGTACAAAACAAGTAGGATTTGTATTTTAATTGTTATATTTGAGTGGAGGTCTATCGGCCTTCTGCTGTTTTGATTGTGAGCTTGTTCCACCCTTTTGGAGCCAGACTATTACACAGGCATGTTTTTGTTGAAGGATACTTGGGTCCAATTCGATTGAAAACTCGCAGACGTCTGTTCGTCAATGCTGCCAATTCCGGTAAACAAGCAGAGGTTCTCTCAGCGCAGGTAGAGTGTCTGAACTCAGTGGACTCTGTGTTTATCAGGCTGCTGCTTCTCCACTGGATTTGATTGACGGGAGTTGGCCCCGCTGTCGGGACCCGGAGCCTCTTTCTGCTGGCGTGCTTGTGGCTACGAGTGGCTTGCTAAGTAATGATTACTGGCCTTGGCCTGGGCAGCAGCTGTAGTAGAGAGAAATGTGGCAATGTGGCCCTGGAGAACCCACACTTAATGACATCAGGAAACACCGCCCAGGTTCACCCACAGCACAGCATGTGTGGGTGGAGCAGAGGGAAAGGCAAGGCGGAAAAAAGGAGACAAGGAAGCAACTTTTTGTGTTTGATTGTGTATACTCTTCAGACAGTCTTGCACATTGCAAGTTATTTAAGTGACTGTTATTTTGTATATATTGATTGTTGTGCTTTTATTTATGTCTTAATGTGTGCATATGTATAAATGTGTCTGTTGATATATAGGTATATACTAGGGCCGGGACTCGATTAAAAAAATTAATTAATCGAAATTAATCGCATTTTTAATCGCATATAAATAAAGCTGCTGGATTCTTTTTGTCACCGTCTTTCTGCATGGCAGCTCATATGTTGTGTCAGACGATGCAATCTGTACTACCTTTTGCAGCCCCTTATCTTCTACCACTCCAAGTGGTCTACAGTCGAGTGCAATCCAGTGAGCCAGGGAGTTGGTTATTTGTTCAGACGTGGACTTAGTTATCCTGGCCCTGAAACCAGTCATCTGGTTGAGTGTGGGTTGGGTGTGGGTCCTCCTCGTACTCGGAGTCGGGCTAACGTCCACGCTAGCTTCCACGCTAGCTTCCACGCTAGCTTCCACGCTAGCTGCTATATGTTTAGCATTGAGGTGATACTTGAGGCTTGATGTGCTGCGGTGATATGCGAATTCCTTTTTGCATAATTTGCACACAACCGTGCTCTTATCGACGCTTCCATCCGTCCGTTTTTTAAAACAAAATGTCCCATCCACGGGGCCAACCAACGCGGTCTCATCAGCTTCTTCGTTCATGTTTGAATTGTTCACTGTGGTTTGTTGTTGTCTGAAGTCATGAACGTTAGTTGGTGCTCCAGTATAATCGGTACGCCTGAAACTCATCCAGTGAGAAACGTTCCGCGGTGCAAAAATAAGTGCGATTAAAATGCGTTAATTTTTTTAACGCGTTCATTTTTGTGTAATTAATTCATCTTAATTAACGCGTTAAAGTCCCGGCCCTAGTTTATACATATTTGTATACATATTTTTATATATCTTTGTGATTGTAGGGAAACGGTATTTCGATCTCTCTGACGGTACACACAAACTGAAAGATTGACAATAAAGTTGACTTTGACATACATATCTATATGTTTCAGTAAGTGTGGCTCAATGGGTGCCAGGGCTAGGGCCTAAGCTACTGTACAACTTGTTTCAGGCTATCACAGGAGTCTCTGTGTGGTCAAATATGTTTAATAATCATTACAGTTTAGGCATTAGTTTGACGTAAAAAATCGGTGTTTCTCAGATGCTGTTCCACAAACGTTGCACAGCTTTTTTCTATGATAACTTCAAATGCTTCATCCAGTTCAAAAAGGGCACAATCTAAAAAGTGTATTGAAAAAGTGTGACTTAAACTTGTCAATTCATAACAGCGAATAATGCATGCACAAAGCGGAAACAACAAGCGTTACCTTGATTAGCATTAAAGATTTCTGTAGTTGAAAATAGCCGGAGACGTTCGATATAATGTTGACAACAACAGATATAACAAAGGTCTATTTGCTTTTAGACATTTCAATGCAAATATGTCACATATCTCACGTTTAAAATAGGTTAAGGAGACACACACACACACACACACACACACACACACACACACACACACACACACACACACACACACAGATCCCACTCATTCCCGGTAAGAAAGAAAAAAAGTGTACAGCACTTCTCAGATCTTTATCTGCACTTCAAATGAGAACGTAGGAGGGCGATTTGGGGGATGAGCAGATAAGTTAGCGGTTGAACAAAAAAGAAAGGAGGAACAGAAGGAACACACACACACACACACACACCCACACACACACACACACACACACACACACACAATGCCATACCTGCATTAAGTGTGTTGTTAAGTGCTAATGTAACTACAGTATTTCACTAATACTTAGCTGCCATACACAGTAAAACAAATGAGTGGCTTAGCGTGTCTCAAGCTGTCATTCTCTCCTTTCCACTTTGTTCCTCTAAGCCTGTCTGGGTTTTTAATGAAGGGAAAGAAACACTTAAAAAGCAATATGAGCAGGCAATTACCATTAACTAAATATAATCCTAATGGCTCTCGGCTTCATTAAACTTCGCCGACGACGACTCTGCCATGTCACGAGTGTTTTATGGTGCTTATTTCTTACCTTTTTTTTCATACCCGTTTTCCACCCCTGCTGATTGTTTGTGTGTTTTTGCCACAGTTGTTCAGCCAGACATCAGCCTTGGGTAAGCATTATCTGTTTTGCTGTTTAGCAGATGCCAGCAAAAAAACCCACGAGTCAGAATGAATCCTCCCCTCATTCCTCCACCTGTCGAAACCCGGCCTGGGGGAGTGTCGAGTCAGAGGCGAACGAGTAGGAGGAGGAGGAGGAGGAGGAGTGTTTTCTTTTCTTTTCGGGGAAGGAAAGAGGATCGATATCTCTCGTAATCGTCCTCTCCACGTTGACATTTCTCTGGCTCTCCTCGGAGGCCGTTTAAGCGTCGGATGAATAAAGCTGTCATGGCCCATTCCTCCTCTCGTCCTCTAAAACCTCCGCATCCCTGGCAGCCAGCCCTCTCTTTCCCCTCCATCATCCATTGGTTTGGGCGGCCTCGGACGGTGACTTATGGTGCTCTGCGATTGGTCGAAACCGTCGTGAGGGCTGATTGATAGCCCCCGTTGATTGGCCCCGGCTAATTAGAGACCTTTGGGGACAGGGTGATGGATGGGTTAGCGCCGCCCAGTCCCCTCTCATCCGCCCTTGCTCCGAGTGATTTGTCTCAGGATGTTTTCTGGTTGTGTTAGCCACTAATTAAAAGTACCTAATCAAATGATCAACATTGGCGTGTCTGCGGGGGTACATTGTACCACAGTATCTCTGCTCTTCAGGCTCTCCCGGGCAAACCAACGACATAAAACATTAATTGGATTAAATGTGATTCAGTGTGTTTGCAGTGACCGCCGTCTGCCCTCTCTGTGGTTTCTGAGGGTTTATCTGTAAGATACAAAACCTAAGATTAGTGTTATTGAATCTGAATTGTTTTTTGTGTATTTGGAATTGTACGATTATTTCTGACATGAGCGGCTTTGAAATATAGGGGTTCAAAGCTTTTACTTCCTAGACTGCAATACATGTAGTTGGGGTTCATTTTCATTGGTTAAAGGTCCCATGTCATGCTTTTCTGGTTCTTCCCCGTCCCCTTGTGTGTTATGAAGGTTCTTCTGCATGTAAACGGTCTGCAGAGTCACAAACCCTCAAAGTACACCCTGTAGCGAGTAAAACTCTAACACAGAGAAGACCTGTCTATGCTGCCCCAGAACGCCTCGTTGGACATTTCTCTTTTTCAATTGTTTACTTCCTGGGTTCTGTGACGTGTGAACACCCAGATCAACAACAAATGACCGGATTGGCCCAAATGGACCAATCCGCGGAGCCCCTCACACACCAGGACCCCTTGGCTAACTAACAGGGAGTCCCATTGACTTGCATAGAGCTCTCTGAACGCTGGTAATAGACGAGTTGGGATGGTGGAGAAATGCAGACCCATTCTCACAGCGTTTATAAACCTTTTTCTTTCTCGATATCAAGCCACACTTATTGTTTTTACTTCGGCTGTGAGTGTTTGTGTGTGCTCAGGATGAGTTTCGCGGGAACCTGTCCGCTCTTCGTAGCAGCAACGAGCCTCGCAACGTCCCGACCAACCAGAGCACACTGGGCTCACAGGGGGGGGGGGCTAGGAGCTCCAACAAGCCGTTTAGGACAGAGAGTGAATACACATACTACACAGAGATGCTGTATGAGAAACCAATCTATTCTAGTAGACCTCAACAATGGAATTATGATCAGTAGAAATGGCCATGACATGGGACCTTTAAAACAATTAACAACATAAAGGTGGATTATCTGCAAATAGAAGCTTTCAATACTGACCATTTTTTGATAACGTATAACCAAAAGGAATAGGTACATAAGCTCTTAATTGAGTCCTTATCTTTACAATATGCCTTCTACAGTCAAAGTTATAAAAAGCACAGGAGCAGCACGTCCATCATTTATCCACATTTCTACACGCTGTAATGTCGGCCTTCACCTCTGGCATCTTTAAAGTGGTCACAGTGTTTTAGTTAATAATAGTTATGATCATTTTAGGTAAGAAACATTCAAACAAGTTGTGCAGTTAACCTCAGCGAGCACAAGAGAATCTGAAAAGAGAATTTTTGACGAGATTAGCTCTTACAATATTGTCTTTAAAATGAAACCTTTTCCTGTTTCAGTTTGATCAACCAATCATATATTGATTTGTAGCCAATGGGCGTATTCTTTCAGAGTTCCCCTCGGTTCGAGGGTATTCTAGAAGGCCCGGTAGTTCACTGGCTCGAGACAGAGGATAGATGAATGCCACGAAGCAATTCATGCAGTTGTATTGTATTTAACGTTGAAATGGCAAGTGCAACAGGTGAAGATGAAGTTGTTGCGGAATTGTTGTGAGTACCCTTTTCAAGACGACAATTCAGTGAAAAGACGGACATTATAACGCCGCGGAGGGGGGTGTGTGTGTCTACAGAAGGTCCAGTTGTGTGATAGACACTGTTTGCCACTGGCGGTCACTAGCTAGCTGTACACAGGAGTCTTTGTGTATGTAAACAAAGCACAGAGAAGATCGGATTCAAACAAACACACAGAACTAATGTGACTTCAGTCTGTACTACTTACTGATCTTTGCAAAGAAAACAGTTTGCTTGCTACTTGATTGATGCTCTGAATAAAGTCGATAACATGCAAAGTGTTCATTCTCATATCTAAAGACTTTAATATAGGCAGAGTCAGAATGGGTCTGATATCAGCCTAGAGAGAATATTGACTTCTCCAACACCCAAGACCAAGTCTTTCATTTATGTCTGAGGAAAGCTTTTATGTTTAAATATGTGTATCAGTCATACTAAGCAGTCATTACTTTGAGTCCTAATCTTCTTCATGTGTGAATACAATGTTTAGCTTGCTTCTGTTGCATCTTACTTTGCATTTCATGTGCATTAGGTAAGCGTGAATGTTATAACTCATTCATAAATTATTATATATCTTTTTTTAACCAACCATGCGTCCAAATACATGTATCTCAGAAAGAGAAGAGATGTCAGATCAAAGGTCAGAGATCATTTCGATCTGCAGTCAATTTCATAAAGATTGTAACACCAGAAGAGGACGAAGATATCAAAGCGAGGAAACAGCCAAACATGGCGTCCACAGTTTGGACTTTTTCGGACAAATACAACAAAAATCCGATTTGCAAAAACATGTTTACGATGTCTGTGCTAGAGAAGATCAAAGGACGTCTGAGGTCCATTTACTTAAAACCAACGCACCCTGTCAGTAGTTATAAATGTTAGTGACTACTACAATACATGGTGATGTGTTTCACACTTTACGATAAGGCTCCCTTTTTACCTATTATAAATGGTAGTAACTCATTAATAAATGGTCATACGAGATGCCAAGAAACATCAAGATGGAGGGGGGGGGGGGAATCAACTCAGTGAGCAACAGATACCAAGGATGCTAGCTGATGAAGAAGACAAAGTAAGCTAGGTAGCCAACATAAGGCTTAGCAGTACAGATAAATGTGGGCTCACTATTTGGCAAGCAACCGGTCACTGTTACCCTGTTTCTCTCATGTCTTATAAAAGCGTATTAATGATTTATAAAGTGTTCACAGCCTAATTAATAAATGAATTACAAACTATTCGTAAACCATTTATAAGGGTAGTCTTATTGTAAAGTGGTAGCGACTTTATTATAGGCAGAGTTTGGTCTGTACCAGTGTTAATTTTGGCAGCTATTTTTGATTTAGTCTTAGTCTTTAGACGAAAATGGTTATTAGTTTTAGTCACATTTTAGTCATTCCTATCCTTCGTAGTTTTAGTCTAGTTTTAGTCGACAAAAACTCAAAACGTTTTAGTCAACTTTCAGTCGATGAACATTTTCATTTTAGTCAACATGTGTCTCTATACTCTCTGAACGCTCCTTCCCCGGCAGATCTCTGTGTCCGCTGCAGCGTGTCTGTTAGGCCCCGCCCCCCGCACACAGAGAGACACATGGAGATCGCTCTTCTGGAGTGAAGAGAGCGGAAATAATGATATTGCAAGTTAGAAACGTAAGATGCATTTTGACAGACAAGACGGACACTTGGGGG
>CALSBZ010029969.1:4191-17243 GCA_943591055.1 Gobionotothen gibberifrons
CAGCAGCAGCAGCAGCAGCAGCAGCAGCAGCAGCAGCAGCAGCAGCAGCAGCAGCAGCCGCCGCTGCAGGGCAGTTTCACCATGGCAGAGTTTTCTTCAACATCGTCTACCGGTCGCAAAAGAAAAACTGTAATGGAGCAAATTATGAAGAATAATAAAGTGGACCAGAGTCAAACCAGAGTCAATATCGGAGTTGCTTTTCAACTATGGCGACTATTTACGGAGCACACCGAGCTGATATGTAACGTTACCGGCGCAGCCTGCTCTCGCCAGCCAGACGTAACATTTGTAATACATTTTCACAAAACAAACATGCTAGCTTCAAAAATATAAGCACTGACAATAACTGTGTTATACATTTGTTTTACATTCATTATCATGATCTTGTGCGCGTTCATGTGTGTTGGAGGAGGTGCTCTGTAGGAAGTCTGAAGGAAGGGGCGGATTCTTTTCGGTTGTGTACTTTGGAATTTTTGTGCACCCGAGGCGGTTTCTCAAACTTACCTAGGCCTACTGCTCCTTTAAGCCTGGGGGAGAAATGCTAACGCTACATTAGCATGTGCGATCTTTTCTACTTCACGCTATCTGCACAAATGGTTGACATTAAACATTAAAAAGACCAGGCAGTTCAGAGAGAATCAAAGGAAGGCAGGCAGGGAGCTTTGCATGACATTCTTCTGGACGTGTTTCATTGTGGTGATAGTGAGGGTAGTCAATCCTTTTGTTGACAAGACAGTAGTGACGGCCATCTTGGTGACGTGTGTTGTTCTGCTAGACCGGAGATGTAGTTCATTCAGCGTTTCACACAAACAAATGTGTTACTTCACAGTTTTACGACACATTTTAATTTTTTTGACTTGCAAAATTATCTTTTAAATTGACAAACATCATATGTGTCATTCGTGGCACAATTCAAACGGGATCAAAAGATAACTTTTCTCTCTCCATTGACTTCAATGTATAATTTTCCGCTTCCGGGGTCCCATGAGCTCCCTCGGAAGGGGAGGGACTTCGCCTCTATAGAGAGGCGAAGTCCCTCCCCTTCAAAGAAAACAAAATGTGTCGTAAAACTGAAGTAACACATTTGTTTGTGTGAAACGCTGAATGAACTACATCTCCGGTCTAGCAGAACAACACACGTCACCAAGATGGCCGTCACTACTTGTAGCGGCCAAAATCATATATAACTAAAACAGATAATTAACTTAAAATAAAACAGCCACTGAGGCACTAGTTAGCGGATCGTACGCAGGGCAATGATCCAGGTCCAGACAAGATTCTCCGTTGTGCATTTTATTCCAATAATAAAGTACAATTAACAGGTTTCCTATACCTCTCTTCCTTAAGCCTTTCCTATGGCTTTCCTATGTGTGGCTTGAAACACCCTGGTAAAAAAAACGTTTGCCTACTAGTGCTCTAGCCCCACCACCCACCTGTCTCCAATATATACAATTACACCAGGTGCTCTAATCACCCAGTGCCCAAAACATGCCTTCAAAATAAAAGCATAGCAACGACTTTAACTAATGACAATAACTAAGAATACATTTAAAATAAACACTATAAAACAGCAAGAAAATAAATGTTAAACTATTCAATAATATAAAGAGATATATAGCTCCAACACTACTTTCTTGTCAATAAAAGGATTGACTACCCTCACTATCACCACAATGAAACACGTCCAGAAGAATGTCATGCAAAGCTGCCTGCCTGCCTTCCTTTGATTCTCTCTGAACTGCCTGGTCTTTTTAATGTTTAATGCATGGGTGTAGGAAGCATCCTGAATGTGGGGGGGACATTTTTAACGGAGGGTGTCCCATCCTCCCCCAAAAAAAAAAAATAGATTTCCTGTATTCTGGTGCATTTTAACAGGTGGTTTGATACTTTTATGTGGCTATACTAGCATGAGGAAAATGATGGGTACATTTTGTAATTTCATCCAGTAGTAAAGAAAGGAAACATATTTGATTATTAATTCAGAGCCGTCTTTGAATTAATAAAAAGCAGTTTAAATGCCCATTTTTTGTACATTTATATAGAACAATAAATATTTGTGAGTGCATTGAGTGATATTGTTGTGGAGAGTCATTTATATATAAATCGCAAAATACATTTGTGAGCATTTATTAATATTGAGACTGATCTGACTCCATACGGATGTTAAGTTCACCTAGGAATGGTATCATTGACTTAAATGTTCAAATAAATGTTGCTCTTCTGTCTATATTGCTCATATGATGCCCCTTGACTGAAATGTTTCCTGTTCAATATCCCCACTGATTTCCTTAAAATTCTGGGATGAGAGTCCACATTACAATTGACTCTAAACTGTCATTTCCCTTTCATCACTCACCTCAGCAATGGACCTCTCTCCACTGTCCCTGTATTCTGACTCACTCTCAAGCGCCTAGATGTCAAGAGAGGTGGTGAAGTGATCATTATTTATTGAGCAGTATACTCTTTCACATTGAATCATAACAAGTCATACTGAATGTAAATACAACTGACTCTAAAGTAAGTCCCAGTCTGTGACATTGGACATTTTGAAGACTCAAAGTCCCAAGCTGTGGAATATTAGCTAGTCTATGTAATGTGCACAGAAAATAAATAGTTAACTGAATACTGGGATGGAAATTGCCTATAAGCACTCAGTAAAACATAAACACACACAAAAAGCTTCTGAATGATAAGAAGTACAATTAAAACATAATGCACATTACCATTTTGAGAGACAGTACCTAAGTTAAAGAACTCAGAAAATAATCTCTTATCGAACTGAGGCTCCAGTAAAACACACTGACTGCGTCTCTAGGTGGATCAAAACATCTGAACATGTGCGCGCTATGTGAGAATCTGCCTTGGTACAAAGTAGCAGTGAAAACATGGCACGGAGTTTCATTGATTTGGGCATTCTCTCAATGAGCAAGTGGAATGGATTTGATAGTGAAGCACTGACACAGCGCTCTCAGTGCGGCGAGTGGATAGACCGATGCACGGACTTTCCACATGGTAAAAGTGGGGGGGTCTAAACTAATCATTTGGAAAAGTGGGGGGGACTTGTCCCACCCTCATATAATGGCTGCGACGCCCATGGTTTAATGTCAACCATTTGTGCAGATAGCGTGAAGTAGAAAAGATCGCACATGCTAATGTAGCGTTAGCATTTCTCCCCTTCATGTTAAGGCTAATAAAAATGACAAGGCTGTAATGCTAACTAACGTGCTAGCTTCTAGCTAGGTAGCTAACTTGATCCAGCCACTCCTGTTCCTTTCAGCAGACGGGAAGTGAAAGAACGAGCAAGAACCATTGCTGGTATGATAACAACCTGGTACTAAGCACACAGGCATCTTGTTAAAGTTATCTTATCTTAGCCAGCGTCATATAGATAGTGTTAGCTTATTCGTTATTCTCGCGTCCAATGAGACCAATGGAGTCTCTGTCTTAAGTTTCAAATGGTACTTTAATTCAAATGTGGCGCGGTAATGAATCAGACAGAAAGCAGTCAATGAGAGGAAAGCTGCAGCGTGACCTCTCTCATGCAGGGGTGAAGAAGAGAGAGCCCCTTTCATGGTTTGTTCTTCCTGTTGTCTTCTGAGGTCTTCTCCTATTGGCCGGCGTCGTCGGGGGGCGGGTACAATGTATTTCCTGTTGCTAAATTACTTCATTCTGGTGTCTGTGGTCATCTAAACATTCCCTGCTACACATTATTCAGCGTCATTAAATGAGTGCTAATCCCAGTGTGCTCAGTGTAGAACATCACATGTCATTTCACCTTCAATCATGGTTTGAAACCGTAGCATCCCGCCAGATGCTAAAGCTAACCGGAACGTTTCAGAATAAAACTGATTTAAATCAATAGTGTATTTAAATCAAATTACGCCTTATTAACATTGATTTTAATTTACTAACAGTCCCTCCTTACACATCTTAAAAGGTGTGTACATAATACTGAAATCAATGAGTTCTTCATCTGAACTTTACATAGTACATAACTCTTATCAAAATCATACAATCAAAATGGAATGGTTCAATAACCTCAACTTTATAAAATACAAAAATACATTGATGGTGCTCAAACATAAAAGTCTTCCCTTGTGCATAATAGCAGCATGGCTTGGCATTGGAACATTTCTTTCTCCCTCCTTTCACAGTAACTGTTCACATACCACGCTCAGTGTTAAGGCACTTGTTTTTACAAAGTGTTATAGAAACAAAGTATTTCTGAATAGTGCAAAGCAATTTGAAATGGATTCACTCCATCTTAGGATTGTGACTTGTTCGCTTTTTACATGATTTGGACAACTATGCTAAATCCCTTTAACAGTGTGTGTAACCTTGGGTGCCCGAGCATGTGATAATTACTCCCTCTTTATCAAGGATCTTAAAAAACAGAAGTCATTTGGCTTGGTTTGTAGTTCAATTTAGGATTTTTTTCTTATGGTGGATATGTTTCTACTTTAAATAGCATCTCTAAATGTCAGGTCATCTGGTTAAATGGATGACCTTTAAGAGGTGGTGGCACTTGTCTTTTAAAACTCATAATCTGGTGCCGTGTGCTCCCTGTGAAGCTGCAAGTAAGATTTAGAACGTCTGCAGGGTGAGTTGAGCGACCCCTTCTCCCTGATCGATATTTGTTCTCAAAAATATACATCATTACAATGAGTGATCCAAGGCCCCGCATGTATTACTCCCAATTATATTACTTTAAAAATGGGCAATCCCTCTTTGCCCGGTTTCTTTTTAAAACTCTATGTCTTGGACGACAAACAAATGTTACTTCTCCCCTAAACGTTCTCCTCTGGTAATAACTATGCTACAATGGTGAAATCAATACTCTAGATTGGAATACTATCTTTGGCTTGGTACTAGCTCTACTTTTAACATGTTCCATACAAATACAGATGTGTCTGCTTTCATAGAGTGGTTACTAAAACTATCCCTTTAAACTGTAGATCTATATTTTAACAAATTAAATCTTCCCCAAATTCACACATGAATAAGAATCTCTAAAAGAATAATTTGTTTATATTATGAAAAAATTGAATAATATGTTTTACCCTCAGTGTGTTTTAGGATTATTCTCTCATTTTACTTTAATAGTTTCCTCTTTAATAAATATGTTTATGTGTAAACTCACTCCCGTTTTCCTTCTCTCCCCCTCTGGTCGTCAAGCCACGACCCCCTCACGTTCTGCTGGCCCCTGACAACTCCTCCGTCCTGTCTTCTCTTCCTTCCTGTCTTCTCCTCCGTCCTGCCTTCTTGAATCCTTCCGCTGCAACTCTCTTCAGTGGCCCAACTGCTTTGCCTGTACAGTCTCTTCGCTGTTGCATGGAGGGCGTATTCTGCTCTCATGTCTTGTGCAAAGTCTCGTAGCTCAGCTTGCAACTTTATGTCCTGTCTTGAGGGACCGATGAGATTATACCTCTTTCAGCATGCTGTTTTGGTCCTGGATTCCTCAGGTCGTTGTTGGTTCAGCTCGGGTTTTCTGTCTGTTCGACATATATTTCACACACTATAAAAGAACGTCCCCATATTTCCTCCATCATTTTAAATCTCACTGTTATTTAGAACATATGTAACTTTTGTGACTGGACATATCTGTTCAATGTCACCACAATCTACTGGGGAATCTTGTTCATAGAGTTTGTGCATACAAAGCTGTACTTGTGGGTTGGTAGCCTGTTTCTACTGTAGTAATTCTCAATAATTTTGCTCAGATAGGTCACCGATCGGTTGTTCATAACTTATCAGGGGGTGTTTCTGGTACAGTCTAAAACATGGATCCCGTGTATTTGGTGATTCCCCTTATCTGTAAATCCCCATCACTTACATATCCCGATCACTTAAACCCCTCTCATAATTTGATCCAAAAACTGCATATAGAGGGGGTAAATCCTCTTGATTATAACCTCCTCACCTGGCAACCTCGAAGGGACTAGTGTTTCTAACTCCTTCTCTTGTTGCTCAGGTGATCTTTTGGCTCTGGAGATAAGTGAAAGTCTCTGAAACACAGTTGGAGTTTTGTTAGTGATGTGGGCATTCTCTCTGAGTGAACTCATGGATCCATGTCTTACATGATATTGTACTCCCCTTCCAACCAGAAAGGTGCCAACTGTAATGAGGATAATCAACAATGCTATTCTGACTCTTATCCCTAGGGGACCCCACAATTGCTTTGGCTTTGTTCTCGACATAATCTCTATATTCTCCATGGTTGTGTCAGTTACAGAATTTAAATTATGAGTACAAAAATAACTTATTCTAAAATTGGACTATTTTTCAGGTGTAAAACAAAAAATAGGTTTTCACTTTAGTGTATTATCTATACAAATCTAGAGACAATTCATCTTTTGAGCTGTTTCTATCTCATTCTTATTTCAATTTATTGTTTTGTTCCAGCTCTGCCAAATCAGTCCTAACTTCCAATAACTTTCTGGAAGGTGCCAGTGAAGGGTGACAATGTGAGGTGGTGTCAATTTGCTCCTTTTATCTTTACCTTTAAACCGGAGTGCATGTGAAGTTCATTACAACTTCTCACGGTTTCGACCACCGGGGTTCAATCTCACTGTCTTTTGTGAACTTTCACCCTCACCCAATCACCTGGCCGAACAGGAGTCTCTTTTGGTGTCTCGTCTGGTGTCTCTGCAGTTCTCTGAACCTGTGTAGACAAGACTTGGATAATATTACTCAGAGCCTTGACTTATTCATACACTTCAATTTGTCTGATATCCAAAGCTGGACCACTCCCTCCTTGGGGAAGGCCCAAACCTCGGCATACCTTTTGTTGTTAAACACTTGTTATTATTTATTAACTACTACGTCACTGAAATCAACATATCTGCATAATCATGACACTCCCTCCTTTGAGCATAACATGCTCAATTAATATTGCAATGATTACCCTATTATGAACAGAACATGTAAAACCCATAACGCTGTATTAAATAAATATAACTTCTCCGTGTACCCATAAGGCGTACAAAAATATCATACGATGTATGGTATAAAAACATATTCGCTGAAAACCTGCCATTAGTACAAAAAATAGTCTACTTGTTTCAATAACAGCTTTAGTCATGGTATTATGCATCATTGTTTCTGCGAAAAACAATACCCCTGGTTTCACTAATGCATCTCAATAATTCTAGGATTAGAGGCTTATCTGACACTGCTGAACCAACATATGATAACATAATATTTCTCTAAACTAGAGGGAAAATACGAACTATTTTCACAAAAGGTGACATGCAGAGAACATGAAGGGCTGGTGCCCCTCACTCAAAATGTGATATTGCCTTACGCACTATATTATAAATCAGTAAAGTCACTCAAGAATAAATAGATAAAGACTGATTTTTGAAACTGTTGTTAAAACCCCACAACTCCTTCATATAAACTCTCAACCAGTGTTATGCTATTTAGTTTGCAGCTTATGCCTTAAAACAGATACTTCAGACTTATTATAAAATTGTGTCTATGAGGAAAAATGTAATCCGACTCCATAAATCACATAATTGTTTGACTAAAAAACTAGACTTCCACTAACAATAAATGAAGTTCCCCTTTAAACACAGCCCCGGTCTTCTGACGGGGTCTATCTATGTTCTGGTTGGTTGGTTGTGCCAGTCTCTATCACTCCGTCACTGTTCTCCCTCTAACAGTCACTCTCTAGTTCTGCTGGGTTCTTGTTGACTTCTTCACTGGTTTGAGACAAGCGACCCTATCGGAACACCTCCCTTTGTAGCCAGACTTCACCACAGCAGAATCGAGTTTCTGTTTTCAGGTCTCAACAGCTTCTCGGCAGGTGTATTGCCACCCCTTGAACTGCAGTCGGTGTAAACAGGAGGACTTGGTAAGGATCCTCCGTCTTCATATTTTGGGTGGAAACCCCTCGTCTTGACCTCACTAGCTGTGTGAACACAATAGTTTTCTGTGTGGGGGAACAACATCACTCGTAATCTCTATCCTTCTCATAATTACAAAAATAGTCTGCTAAAATGTTCTACTATGTTTTAATCTTTACTAATCTATTCATGTTTTATATTTAAATGCAATATGCTACTCTCAATTTTTTTAATAACATTCAACCTCTCCCTCCTTTGGTGTCAGATGTGGCTCAATGTAGCTGGATTTCAAGATACCCTTCTGGGCTGAAGATCCATCACCTGGTGGTCTGGCCCTCTGAGCTTCCTCATTGTTGTAGAAGATGGCAGGCTGTCAGTGGTATTTGGTCCATGTTTGGAAATCCTGTTCCTCTTTGACATCCCTGGGAACCCCTGCCGTAGTCATGGAAACCTCCTCTTTGTTGGTAACTGAATGGAGGGCCGTTGTTTGGTACAATGTTCTGCGGACATTCTCTGGACCAATGTGTCAGCTCACTACATCTGTAGCAGCCTCCATCTGTTCTTCGTCTTAATCGTTTCTCTTCTTTCCACTGTCCCTTTTTCATGGGAGTGGACACCTGTGCTTGCAGCTGTACTCAGGTAGGAGGATATGCAGGTGTTTGCTGTTGCAGAAATTGTGTGGGAAGATATTCTGGTACTTGCAGCATCCTGTGTTGCGGACAATATCTGGCCCAATGTGAGAACTGACCACATATGGAGCATTCTTCACCTTGGAAACCTTCTCCTGTTGATCGATTACCCCCTTGGAAACGTCCTCTTCCTCTGCCACTTTGTCTTCCTCGGAAACCTCCTACCCCTCTTTGTTGATTCCGCACCTGAATCTCTGGCACTTCCTGAGCTTGAATTGTTGGAGGTGTTTGACCTGCCTTCTCTGGTTCTATGGCCATCTCTGAGAACTTCCCCTCCCATCCCCTTTCATCTGGTATGTCGGGAGGAGAGTCTTCGGTCAGGTTTGGATTATGCCTTGGAGTTTGGATAGCTGGAGCGGCTTCTGTTATTCCTGCTATGTCTTCCCTCCTTGGTAGGTCTGCTTGTTGGACCACATTTTTGCTGTCTGCCGGCCCAATACTGACGTATTTTAGATGATGTAACAGACCTATAACTCTTGATTTCCTTTGGTCCGCTTTCACCCATGCACTTCGCTGTTGTAGGTGTTCTTCATGTTCATAGTCAAACACTGCTATTACATGGGCTTCTGTTGGTCCCGGCTGATCATCTGCTGGAATCAATCCCTCCGTTTGCCACTGTTCCAACAGATTCTCTATGTGGTTCCATGTTTCCTGTCTAAAATGTGGATGTGTCGTAGCATCTGATCTTATGCGTATCCTCTCTTTAACAGTTGCAGTTGAGCCTGTCACTGCGACTGGTCTCAACCTGGTGTCATTTGGCGACATGTTTCTTGAATACTAGGATACAATTATTAAGTTATCAAAGATGAAGTACTAATCCTCTGACTAGTACCTTTGGATTCCTTATAAAAATATCCTATGTCATCAGATTTTTTTTTTCTTTTTAGTAGTTAAAGGTTTTTAAAGTTAAAAATGTTTTTTTTTTTTTTTTTTTTTTAAGATTTTAATTTTTCTTTTAAGTTTATGATATTTATATATTTTTTAATAAAGAAAATGAAAAAATTAAATTTGCACAATGTTTGGATTTTTGAAATATGAAAAAGAAATATTGTGCAAATCTAAATCTGGTATTTAATGTGTATCCTGAAGTGCATGTAATTATGCAAATTTCATAACTTGTGTTAGCTTCAATACATTTGTGTTTGAATATTCTAGAGTCTAGTTTGAAAGACTATTATGTAAGGTTTTCTTATCTTAAAAGTAGAAACCACATGTGTTCTTTTATAACACTTAAAATCAGACTCCAGAATATTATTGTTGATATTGTTATTGATTATTCTGTTCCCCTATCTGTGTAATAATTATGTGTTACCAGCAGAGTGCGCTGTTGTAATCTCCAGCTCAATCCACTAGGGGTAAAATAACCTCTTTTTAATCTGGTTTTCCTTAAAAAATATCTTAAGAATGGGAAGAGAATTTCAATATGGTTAAACAATATAGCACAAACACGCCAAAATACATCTGCAAACAAGAATACTTCAAAAAAATAGCCTAAACACACTTGCCAGAAGAAATACTTTTAAAATCGCCAATACACAATCGCCAGCAGAAACACTTCAAAAATCAGATTTGACCCAGAAAATACGACATTGCTCCTCTACTAATACCAAACTTCCAACGGTATTAATAACCTGTCTTAGCAAAATGTATTATTTTCTAGCTCAAACTGTGACAAGAAGTATTATCTGTCCTCCTGAAGAGTACCTGGCTCATGTGAACAAAGAGAGTAGGCCTACTTCAATTAGCATTCCACCAAATGGCTACTTGGAGTGTCTTTGTTCTCCCCCATGTGCTCTAAACAAGATGTCAGCTGACTTTTCAACCTCTAACCTGAAGAACAAAGGGATTTGGAAATACCTCGTGTCTCTCTGGCTGGTGTTTACAAAGAAAAAATGGGCCTTAAAACCATTACTTCTAGATCTTAAATCTAGTCACGTAATATTTGACTTAAAGTCATTATGTTTTATCTGTTGCTATTAAAACACGCCATCATGGGACAAATTAAGTCGCAAATCATACACAATCAGCAGAATATCATCTAACTAACGCACGGACGTCGCATTTCTCGTCGTAATCCATGCGCAATATCTGGTTGCAAATAGAACAGAATAAACACTGATATAAAACCTTAAACTTTATTCAGGCCTTTTTACACTAAAAGGACTTTTTAAACAGACTTCTACTGTTGCTTGACAAAACACTCACTTCCCTCAGACCTAGACTGCTTCTCGATGTCTCCACTTCCTAACAACCTTAAACTGTTTGGTTGACCTCAAATCATTTACGTTATAGTGCCTTAAAACCTAGAAACGTAATATTAGAGACATTTCCTCGAAGTGAGTGCATGTATGACCATCCTTCAACCGAGTGCATACACTTATCAATATAAAAAAAAATATATACAACACACACAAATTAATAACATGCAGGGTTAAAAATAGAAAAGATAAATGCTTACCTCCTGTCTGGCTCAGAACAACGCCATATGGTTTTAGAGTGATTATTTTATAAATGTAGTGGTTTTAACATTAAATGAGTCTTTCTCAGGATTACAATTTACCAGACAGACACACTCTCCTATTGTTTACTATGTAATCTTGTGAAGATTTTGAATAAACAGGTACTTCTTTACCTTTCAGCATGGGCCAGAGTGTGTGTCTGCCAGCTGGTGCTGAAACTCCTGTGAAAACTGCATATGCTCTCCCGGTTAGCGTAATCCCGTCAGGGTCACCAAATGTTAGCTTATTCGTTATTCTCGCGTCCAGGAGAGAAGTTTAGGGTAAATGAGACCAATGGAGTCTCTGTCTTAAGTTTCAAATGGTACTTTAATTCAAATGTGGCGCGGTAATGAATCAGACAGAAAGCTGTCAATGAGAGGAAAGCTGCAGCGTGACCTCTCTCGTGCAGGGGTGAAGAAGAGAGAGCCCCTTTCATGGTTTGTTCTTCCTGTTGTCTTCTGAGGTCTTCTCCTATTGGTCGGCGTCGTCGGGGGGCGGGTACAATGCATTTCCTGTTGCTAAATTACTTCATTCTGGTGTCTGTGGTCATCTAAACATTCCCTGCTACACATTATTCAGCGTCATTAAATGAGTGCTAATCCCAGTGTGCTCAGTGTAGAACATCACATGTAATTTCACCTTCAATCATGGTTTGAAACCGTAGCATCCCGCCAGATGCTAAAGCTAGCCGGAAGTGACGAATTTTCAGAATAAAAGTGTCAAGTTAACAGTTAGTGAACTTCCGGTTTTTCAGAATAAAACTGATTTAAATCAATAGTGTATTTAAATCAAATTACGCCTTATCAACATTGATTTTAATTTACTAACAATAGATTCTATCTATATGGTGCTGATCTTAGCTATCTCTTAGTGGAGGAAAACAGTTATGACATCACTTAAGCGACTCTGGGATTTGTAGTCTTTCTAGTTGCGTGTTTTTCATAGTCTTATATTTCAACAGTTTTACGACAAACTGTGACTTTTTTTACATGGAAATGATTGTTTAAGATTGACAAACATCATATGTGTCATTCGTGGTACAATTCAAACGGGATCGAAAGATAATCTTTCTCTCTCCATTGACTTCAATGTATAATTTTCCGCTTCCGGGGTCCCATGAGCTCCCTCGGAAGGGGAGGGACTTCGCCTCTCTATTAGGCTTGTTTGAGACAAGCGAGACCTGCGCAGTTGCGATCAACATCTTGCTAGTGCGTTGCATGATGGTTAGTCATTGTGTCCGACTTGCTCTGGAGGCTCGCCTACATGAGACGTTGAAATCTCGCGGGAGAAAGACGCCCGCAGACTTGAGAGCGAGGCAAGGCGAGGCGGCGCAGTTCCTCTCCACGGGCTGCATAAGCAAAATGCTTGATGGGAAACGACTCGCCGGTATCTCGAGCTGAGCGCTCATTGGTGGTTTTTACCACGTGCTGGTGATGAAACTCTCCAATTGGCTCGGCAAAAGTTTGTTTGTTGTTTTGTGTCAGTTTTACGTCGCCACTTCCATTCCCATTTTTCATCATTGTTCCACAATGTTTATCATCATGAAATTAATATCTATATATTTTATACTATGCTTGCACTGCTTACCGTTTTCATACTTTATATATCTTAGCATATTCATACACACGGTTCATACTGCTCACAGGCTGCTGTGTATATCTAATGTATTCATACCCCTCACTGTTTATTCATCATTCAATTCATTCTATATTTTATTCTGTAGATTGTTTACATTACTTTTCACTTTACTGCTTGTTGCACTCCTGGTTAGAAGCTAAACTGCATTTCGTTGTCTCAGTACCTGTAATATGTGCAATAACAATAAAGTTGAATCTAATCTTGAGCAGGAACAAATGTATTTACTTAGTACATATCTGACATTAACGATTAAAAACATGTGTGCCTTCTTTATAAATGCAAACCGAGTCAAGCCGACTCCGGAGGTGGCGGTATGCACCTTAAAAAACAGAGAGAAGAAGAAGAAGAAGAAGAAGAAGAAGAAGAAGAAGAAGAAGAAG
>CALSBZ010029979.1:0-12672 GCA_943591055.1 Gobionotothen gibberifrons
ATGTCACGTTTTTAGTTTTGTATATCTAGGTTTGGGTTTATTTTGCTGTTCTGTTCTCCCTGTTTAATGTTTTCCTCCTTGTGTTATGTCTGGTCCTTCTCCCTGTGTTTTCCTCCCTGTCGTTAGTTTCCCTGGTGTGTCTAATTGTCTGATTGTGTTCACCTGTCGCCCTTGTGTTTCTCCCTCCTTTACCCAGCTGTTTCTTGTTCCTTGATTACCCCTCCCTGTATTTAGTCTTGTCTCTTCCTGTGTTCCCCTGTCGGTTCATTGTTTGTCTTTCCCTTCATGTCACGCTCCATGTTTGTCCTTGAAGTTTTGGTCCTGGATTATTTACTCGTGCTCCCCTGTTTTGGTAATGCTAAATTTGTCTCTTGTTTTCTTTTGTCATCGTCTTTTTTTGTAAATTAAAGCTCGCTTCTTGTTAACCTCTTAAGCCCCACGGACCCGAGCCCGGGCTCGAAATCGCGTCATTTGCAGGAAACAACGTCTAAGGAACCTTAATATTTAATAAACTATGAATATTTAATATCCATATAACGGGGAAAAACTCCAAAAAAAGTATTATTATTATTATTTATTTTTTAAAACACACAATGCTAACACTGACCCTGTGAATTAGCCCCGAGCGAAAAATGCTAACCTAATACCGCACCGAAAATCACTCCTAGCTCCCTTATTACTTATCCTAGCTCTGCACATCCAACACATCGTTTATGATCGTAAAGTCACAGAATCTAACGGTGCTGGCCTCAACACTGAAAGATACAAACTCGCGACAGGGGAAGCAAACACAGACATCACAACAACTACCTTTACGGAGCTTCTAGAGCAGGGGTTCTCAAACTTTTTGTTTATGCGGACCACTATTTATTATCAAGGATTTTCGCGGACCACCTCATATGCAAACCGTAAAAATAAGTACATATATAAATGTAGTGTTACAACGTCGGTATTTTTTTATAGTTAATTATAGACAATCAAAAGTAAATTGAAGCCTATCTGATACTTTTGTGACCGGTGTCTGTCTGCGTTGTGTATGTTTCTCAAAGAGGACGGCGGACGGTATTTTAATTAGGTCATCCCAAACAATGCCACAAGTGCGCACATTCTCAACCTATGGATTAATGCAGCCCCGTTTTTTCTCGTTTTAATGCCAGTGCACTCACACAACGGGGCAGACAGCTCTACAAAAAACTACCGCTATGCTTAGTCCTACTTTAGATACTGTACTGCAAAAAGCAGATGGCGCTGCTTCTCTCTCTCTCTCTATCTCCACTTTCAAAATCTATTTAAATCTCAAAACAAATCCTGAAATTAACTTATTAAATAAACGAAACGAGAAATATAGCCTACTCAGGGGTGGATCTAGGGTGGCAGGAGATTTTGAGGGATGGCATCCCCTGGCAGAAGTATATGCTGATTTAATCGCAGTCATATCAATCAATGTTAACTTGGAAAGCCAAAATATTGATATTTTAACTGAATAACAATAGGTGACATAATTGTGGCACATCAGTAAAGCCTTAAATAGAGATATATAAGGTGGCAGACATAATTGAATGCATTTTAACTGAACAATAACTGAATTTGTTTGTTTCACTCTTAGACCAGCAGGGGAACCAAATCTATGCAGACTGCTGCAATAAGTACATTAATTAACTGTCTCATCGATGTTTGTCTGAATTAATATGATAATATTAACAATCATATTATTCCTATCAGCTGTCAATCACTGTTATGATGCGGCGATTACCATCTTGTTCAGCAAAACGCCTCACAAACTGATTAAGATCCAAAGCTTTAGTGCGTCTTGATTCAATGCTGAGTACAGCCAAACTTGACAGTCTCTTCTCTGTCATTGTAGACTGCAAATACCTCGTTCCAGTAAGTCTGGATGCTTCTCGTTTTGCGCCGTCCAGTTCAAATGAAATCGCCGGCAATCATATTTCCACGCTCTCGCCAGGGCCGGGGGAGGGGTTACAAGGCTTGTGTCTTGTGGTGCATTCACTTGCACTCGGACATTAGAGATTTTCTCTCATAAATGTCCGATGAGCCCAACGACCTCTACCCCACTGCCTGATATCATTAGAAAGCTAGGAATCTCCTCTTTCCAACAGTGTATACAACTCAAATGTGTCTTTGGGTCAATGTGACTGATTTCAATAGAGCAAGTCACATGAGGTGGTCCCCGAAAATCCTTGATAATAAAAAGTGGATTTTATTTAGCTTTTTTCCACGGACCACCTGCAGTACCCTCACCACAGGTACGGACCACAGTTTGAGAACCGCTGTTCTAGAGAGATCGTCTCACCGTAGCTGTCAATCTGATCAAAAGACGTGTTCAATGGCATTAAAACGAGAAAAAACAGGGCTGCATCGGTTAATCCATAGGTTGAGAATGTGTGTGCATAATAATTGTTTTCATTTATAGTCCATAATTCCATTTTCATGTAAAAATCGGAGACCAAAAGTTAGCTGCTAATGGTAGCCACCTGCTGCTGCTGCTCCCATGTTTTGGCTGACGCGGCAGTCTAACACACACACATGACCAAATAAGGACTATGTGGGAGTTCCCCTCGATTCCATTGGCTCTGACGGTCAGAGAGATGTCACATGTCAAAATCGAGCAAGGGGGGCCAGAGATAGGTCAAATCCACCCAAATGACCCCAAAAGAGTTTTTTTGCTAAATCTGTCTAAAAAGGTCAAATATCACTTGTTTTGCATCACTCTTGATACAGGGTACTTATTATATGTTGTACTTTGGATTCCTAAAGCTTTTAGTCTACTAACCCATCATCCAAGGTTAGTTTTCACTATAAGTACAAAATATTTTTTGGACGGACACTATAATTTACAGTTTTTTACCATGTTCAATCTGAATTTTCTTTAAAATAAAAAAACATCGATTCTGACTTTTCTACATCCAACTCACAGGTTTATCATTACTTTGAGAAAAAAGATTATTAATTTAACCCTTTTAGAAGGGAAGATATGGTCATCTGTTCTGGGAATGTCATTTTCAAGCCTGAAACATGAAAAACAGGCTTGGGGTTTAACAGGTTAATACTGCATTTGGGTCCTACCTTTTCCAAGGACCCTGACACAGAGTATAAAAGACAATTATTTTATAAAAAACATTTTGTTGTCATTGAACCTGTTGAATATCTTTTGAACAAAGAAAAGCATACTGTTGTTTATATACCTATTCTAAAACTTCTCTCCGAAGTATTGAAAAAAGTCATTATTTCCCTGCATTCGTTTTTGTTATTTTTGAATGTGAATAAAGTTTATTTTTTAAATGTAACCAAGCAACCAAAGAGCGTCACAAGCGTCACATCATTGAACACATAGATGAGAGTAACACCGACGTCACTTCCGGGAGAAAATTACGGCTCCGCCCACTTTTGGGGGAAAACACAGCTGTCAGTTGAATGGTGGTTAATACAAATTCTGAAGTTTTTGCCAATCCGATCAGAAAATTAAGAAAACCGGAGATTTTTGGATCTTCAAAGAGCCCGATTACAATGGCCAGACAGGCAAACTATTACATGTAATCATTGGAAAACGACGATCGGGCTGGTTAAATTAAAAGCAGCAGGCGGGGCTGTCATTTCGCCAGCTGTTACTCTCGAGAGCGAGGCGGAAAATAATTGTTTTATGATGCCAAAAAGCTGCTGTGTCGTGTATTGCACCTCAAACGTAAAAAAAACCCCGGAGTTACGTTTTTCTGTACTTCCAACCCAGTCTCACAAAAAAACGTGTAATAACTACGTTGGTCCACAACGTAGGACGTAGTATTTCTACAAAAACGCCTCTGAAATTGTAAGATCCCTGCGTTTTTTTTCACCATTCATTCCAATGGCTGGCGTGATGTCACGTGATCTTCACATTTCTCCCTGCAGAAGAAAAAAACATGGCCGAACTTCGTTTTATTTTCGGTGTAAAATGCCTATTTTAAGGTTAGTTTGGCCATTAAAATACGTTTTGATGTCATTTGATGCGATAAATATGAGTTGCTATTTCAGATTATGTGTGCAGTGGATGTACATGATCTTTAATTTGCTAGTTATTACGAAGATTACTTCAGGAAATTGTGTCTATACAACGTTTTCATTGTTACCAAGGTGGTTGCTAGGGACGCTGCTATCGATATTATTTCTGTTATGTTGTGTAACTGTTTAATGGTGTTATCTTTATTGGCAGAAGAGCTTTATTTAACAGCTGGTCTTATGTCTGTGACCCCTCCTGTTGTTCATTGATAAGCCTGAAACATGCACTTGTCAAGGTTCAGAGGCAACTTTTGCAAATATGGCAGTAGCCATTGTTGGAGCACCACCTAGTGGATGGTTGAAGGTTTTGAATCTGCTCCGCGCCGATCGTTTGATGGGTAGCCTTTTGAAGGAAAGAACTCGAACACCGGGGTCTGGGATAAGCAACAAGCTGAGTTTAGTGGTAAAAACAACAATACAGAAATACATACAAAATACAGAGCACAAAGTACTCCGGACTCCTGCTCTACCGCCATACGTATCACTACAGCATGTCAGAACAAGAGTGACTTAACATTGAAATGTCCCCAGTATTTATACATATGCAGGGAGGATGCTCCTCCCTTCTTTCTTTACAGTGTGTGTGTGTGTGCCAGCATGATGTCTCTCCCAAAGGTCACGTCCTGTTCCTGAGTAAAACAGTCTCTCTCATCAAAACTTAATTACATTACAACAGTTGGTTAGGTTAGCTGAGACCCCCCTTTGCCCTGTAATATTCCTACTCAGAACAACAGGTTAATACCTTATCTAACACTTCCTTCCTGTAGTGTCATAAGACCCCCTTGCAAAACATCTACGGCCACTTCCAGGGGATTTAACCCAATCAATCAAACCACATGACATGACATGGCATTTTCAGAATACAGTTTAGAGCCAACAATGTTAAATACATTTGATCTCACAATTTCTATAACAGATGTTTTCACTATATCTTGCACCTCACAGATATACTTGATCAATTATTATGTCGTTGTACAACAATCAAACAATGAGAAGTTACATCACCTACAATCCCCAACAGTAAAACAGTAGCAATCAATCACACAGCGCATAGCTGCTTCAATGAGCACACACACCTTTGACCCTGTAGCACCCCACACAACACGTCACATGTCTATCTCCCTGAATGAATCCAGCAGTTTACATTTCATTAGATTTATACTGTTTTAAGCTTTATGTTAATACCATAGCTAAAAACTGAACATAGGTGCTATACCATCGATCATCTTAAGATAAGATATACTTTATTGATCCCAAGTTGGAAACATTTGCGTTACATCAGCATGTGTAATAGTTGTAAATATGCAGTGGTGTTTATTTGTAAATCATTTTGTTTTATCACACAAATTCTGTGTTTTATATTTAATAATTCTGTGTTCTTTATTTATTGATTGTTCAATACCTGACAAGGCCGGAGATGAAAAACTTGGGTCGCAGGTTCCTCAACAGTGCATTACATCTATCAATATTTGCGTATACCTCCACCATTAAACTGTCATATTCTGCACATTATAGTATAATACATATGTATAATATCAGTTAAAATAAGTGCTTCAACATAGTTAACATTGCTGGAGGTATACACAAATGCACTGTTGAGGAACCTGCGACCCAAGTTTTTCATTCATTGCATAACTACACCGTTTGTGTATATGATATGTCAATAAACCTTAGACAATCTTGAAATCTTGAAAGGGATGTGCAAAATAGTCATTATATACAGTCTTTAATTAACTATTAGTAGAGAATAACGAGTAATGAATATACTTTATAGGGATCCTATTCATATCTAATAATGAAATTCAATAACATGCTTTAACCACTAGGTGTCCCTTTTATATAAGCTGTGCACGTTTATGGTGTAAATACAGCCTATCTACCAATTGGATCAAATATAAAAGTCAGCCGAATTAGTATTGATACTGCAAGGAGACGTATTGTGTGAAAAGAAATGTAAGATGTTGTTTAATTGCTGATATATTTATGATCCATGTCACGTTTTCAGTGTTGGCGGCAGTTCCTCATGTTTGTCCAGAAGTGTTCTCATCAGGGCTCTATAAATAGAGAACTACGGCAGATATGTAATATTTAATGCAGCCGAACCGTGTATTACAATGCCGTTATGTGATGACTTTCAAAGAGAAAAGCAAACACACTCGGAATAAAGTGTTTTCGGTCTGTTTCCGGTATTTGTTTATGACGATGTGATGTGAGATGTGAGACTGGAATTGCACAGGGGAAAATAACGTAGCCTATCTATGCCACAATTTTAGATGCAGATTTTGTTAAACTAATACGTTTGCGCTGTGGACCAACTATACATTGACGGGGAAGGGGGTAGCAATAAAGATAACACCATTCAACAGTTACACAACATAACAGAAATAATATCGATAGCAGCGTCCCTAGCAACCACATTGGTAACAATTTCTGCAGGGAGAAATGTGAAGATCACGTGACATAGACGCCAGCCATTAGAATGAATGGTGAAAAAAAACGTAGGGATCTTACAATTTCAGAGCCGTTTTTGTAGAAATACTACGTCGTACGTTGTGTGAGACTGGGTTGGTACTTCCTCTAAGAAAAAGGGACAGTAAAAGAAGAGCTCTGTGGCTTCAGGCTATTCACAGAGAGGACGAAAATCATAATCAATGGGACCCGGCCAGTCAATACGTGTACGTCTGTGGTAAACACTTCATCACAGGTAAATGATGATGCTAACGAGGCTAATGTCAATCGTTGAAGTAAATAGATGTAATGTTAAAAGTTTAAGAAGTGGAAGTAGATGCTGCATTGAAATATAAAAAACTGACAAAGCAAGGAAATCAGCCTGCTGCCTGTACACACAGGGTGACAGAGAACAGCTGATTTGGCTCAGACTGAAGCAAACTTATCAATTCATTTAAAAGTTATAATTTGTGAATATTGAGCGAATTGGGGGGGGCGGATTATTGTCAAAACAGTCATTATGGTAATTATTTATACTAATTTCCTTATTTGTTTCCTCGCGTATCTCTCTCTCCACAAACTCTCACATGAAATGTGTTCTTTTGATGCGGCATGCCTTAGCAGTCCTTTATCAGTCTGTAATGCGTGTTTCCAGTCGCAAAAACCTTTGACAGTAAAAGCCGCATCAAATGAAGACGTATTTATTTTAAAGTGTCTACAGGGGAAACAAAAGGCTGCGTCTGCTTTTAACGAATATTCAAGCCATGGTGTTGTTGTACCATGCAGCGGCAAAAGTGCGCTTCTTTCCTGAAAACAATCTCCTTGGATAACGATCCAGTTTCACCTGGTTCGGGTTTATTAACCCCAAGATCATCTGGGGCTGTCGGTCTGTGAGCGGTTGCTGGCCCAATAGTACCTGTTGATGTGCTGCAAAGCGTCAGGCAGCGGCACGGAGGAGGAGGATGCTGGCGGGTGTGGTACAGGGTGTGGCAACGCAGGTGGTGATGGTACGGGCACAAGGAGCTGTGCATCGGAGGACAGCGTTGGTGGCGGCCGCCTTGATGAGTCAAGGCTTGGGCTCGCTAACTCAGCCCCGGGGTTTGCCGAGGTCAAGCTTGTGGCATTAAGGCATGCTGCTGCAACGGCAGGTGCAGGGTCGCCAGCAGCACCATCGGCGGCAGTTATTTCATCGCTATTTCGTTTGAATAAATCCTTAGACCTTTTAAGCCAATTTCTGATGTCCATTTTGTAATTAAAACAGAAATGGGAGTCTACAGAATGCACAATAAACAATAAACAAATCCAGAATAGGCGGCAGAGTGTGACGCTGTGATTGGTATAAATGTGGACGAATCACAAATCACAACAGACACATGCATTTATTTGACGTAGCCTGCGATTTTTTTTTTAGTTACTATCTGACATCACATACATCGTAGCATAAAAGTTCACCGTTTATTTATAATAAAAATAAAAAAATAATAATATTTTTTATTTTTATAAATAATAAAAATCGTGTTTATTGGGGGAGGGCAGGAATGTCAAATGGGAGGGCCTGGCCCTCCCTGGCCCTCCCACGGCGCCGGGCATGTGTCAGGATATGATACCTCAGGCCATTGAGTCGGATCATTTGTCCACACGTCCACCGGCAGGCTGAATGGACATTGATCGCCTACTGCTTTTAATTTAATCATATATCGAGCCCGATCGTCATTTTCCAATGATTTAATGTAATAGTTTGCCTGTCTGGCCATTGTAGTCGGGCTCTTTGAAGATCCAAAAATCTCCGGTTTTCTTAATTTTCTGATCGGATTGGCAAAAACTTCAGAATTTGTATTAACCGCCGTTCAACTGACAGCTTTGTTTTCCCCCAAAAGTGGGCGGAGCCGTAATTTCCCCCCGGAAGTGACGCATTTGTTACTCTCATCTCTGCATTCTTAGCCATGTAAAATAAAAAAGCGAAAAGAGCCATGATCATTGAATTAATAAATAGATATATTTTTTTCCTGTTTTCTAATATTATTTACGGATTCAATAATAAGATGGAATAAACGTTGTGTAAATTGTGTTATAATTAATATGTCATATATAATTGTAACTGGTATACCAAAAGGATAAAGTTCATTTTTACCATGTTCGCTGAACGCAGCAAGTCCCGTTAGCAAGTGGGCGGTGCTTGTGTGCACTATCAACTTCCGGGAAAACAACGTGAGTTGAGGATGTCCACATGTCTTTAAATAAGGGCTCATTTTTCACAATACTGCTGTGTTTTTACTTGACAGAGGAAGGTAGCCCGTAATACTCGTGCTGTGTGGAGACTGTACAGGCTAGTTTGAATCTTACTGTATACGTCTTTCTGTGAGAAACACAGAGTTAGCAGATATCACCTGTTACAATTCACAGAGAAACCCGTGTCAGTCCGGTCTAGTTTCACCCTGTGTCCATTGTTGTCAAGTTAACTAAGACCCTGTGAAATGTCATTATCCAACTGCTCTGTGCTGCGGACTCAAGCTAACGCTAGCCACGTTAAGCAGAGACAGCTCTGCAACATAACTTCATGTACCGTCAGAGTTACTGTGTCGATGATAGCTTACTAAAACAATATCACAACCTCATCACGTTGATATTTTGTCATTAGTCACAAATACGCAGTTTAAAGCAGCAGCCAGTGTAGTGTATTCATTGTTTTGTGTTTAGCTGTTCGCCATGGCTCCCACCAGCCTGGACAGGATCGTCGCTCTGCAGAGGAACCCTGCGAACATCCGGAACCTGTGCATCCTGGCCCATGTGGACCATGGTGAGTGAGCCTGTTCACCAGCAGCTGCACTGACGGAGACACTGTGGTTCCTGCTCATACTACATAGTACATTTGGCAAGGACACATATTGTGTTTTTCATATCTGTGACTATGAGTATTGCAATACTACATGGTGGAACTCTATGTGTCCCGTTTCAAAGTAGTGTAATCTAACTTTAAGAACTTGAGTATCTTCCCATTATGCTACTTTATACTTTTACTCCACTACCGTTTGTAGGCAAATGTTGTACCTTTTACTCCACTACATTTATTTTACATATTTAGTTACTAGTTACTTTGCAAATGTGTGTTATTAATACAAAATATGAATCAACTATTATAATTATATAGGTTAGTTAAGCTAACCAGTAGTGTATTAAGTCATTCAAATAAACCCCAATATAACCATAATAATAATAACATACATTTGGGAGGGATGAAACCCTCTTTAATGGTCACACATGCAGAGCACACAGCACACACAGCAAGTGCAACATACCTACCATTCAACTACCTATATTCAACTTAAAATGATAAAAGACAGACAAAAGCAGTGAGCCTTAACATGTGATGATAAGGTAATTATTATTATATGAAAAGTAAGACTAAGTATGTGAGTAAGTCTGCTGTAATAATAATAATAATAATAATAATGGGTTTCATTTATAACACACTTCATATTTGAGTTCAAATCCCGAAGTGCTACAAGCAGTGAGCATGGAACAATATAAAACAGTACACAACACGGTATAATTGAATAAAAAGCAGTAAAAACAAACAATACAAAATAAATAAAAGGGTAGTAATAAATAAATAAAAGGTCTAGGGAAAGGCTCCATTGAACAGATGGGTTTTGAGGCCTTTTTTAAAAGCATCCACGTTCTGTGGTGCTCTCATGTGGTCGGGAGAACGTTCCACAGACTGGGAGCAGTCGAGCAGAAGGCCCGGTCTCCCATAGTGCGGAGCTTAGTCCTGGGGGGTTTGAGGAAGTTGGATTTGCTGGAGCGGGAGGTCCGCAAGGAAGTATGAGGGGTGAGGAGTTCCTTGAGGTAGGGAAGGACAGTTCCATGGATACACTGGTGGGTGAGGACGGAGACCTTGTATTCGATCCTCAGTTCCACGGGGAGCCAGTGCAGTGCTTTAAGGATGGGGGTGATGTGATCGTATTTGCGCACCCTCATCAGGATCCTAGCAGCGCTGATCTGAATGTACTGGAGCATCTGGATGCTATTGTTAGGGATCCCGATGAGGAGTGCATTGCAGTAGTCCAGCCTGGAGGAGACAAAGGCGTGGACTAGTTTTTCGGCGTCAGACAGAGTGAGTGTATACTGTAAGGTAGTGAAATCATTTGGAACCATCTGGATCTCTGCAGGTAAAACCACTCTGGCTGACTGCTTGGTGGCGAGTAACGGAATCATATCCAGTCGACTGGCCGGGAAGGTAAGAGCTGCGCTGACCTTTCTCACAGTCAAGTTGTCTTGTCATGATTTGAGCTTATGGTTGGTGTGTTGTTCTGTCAGCTGAGGTATCTGGACAGCAGAGAGGATGAACAGATCAGAGGAATCACCATGAAGTCCAGTGCCATCTCCCTGCACCACAGGAACGGTACGCAGGGTTGGGAGGGTTACTTTAAAAAGGCATTCTGTTAGTACCTAGTTACCTGTAACAAATGTAATCGGTGACCTCGTCTAAGATCACAATATCATTTTTTCCCCCCTCAAAATCATATGCAATGCGAATAAATACAAGAGAAAAAATCAATAAGATGTTTTTACTTAACAAATGTGACCTTAGAAATGAAGAAACCAAGATATTTAGGATCGAAAATGATTTCATTCATAGGAAAACCTGCCTTTCATGAAGCATATTCTTGTTTTTATTTGATAAAAATAGTGTGCCTAATAGTTATCCGGCCCAATTTTAACTTCAGTTGAACTTTACTTTTCCACAGGAATATGGAAAATATACCATAAACAAAACAGGAATGTGCATTCAATATCCAAGTATTCCTTACATCTAACTGATGGCAAATTGAGTGTAAACCCTATGTTTGATAGTGTGCATACTGTATATATCAGCATTCAATGAGATCCGGGGTGATTGACTGGCTTTTATTATGCTCAATTTAATGTAAAAATAATGAATGTTTCAAACATATAGTGTCTGCAGCAACAAGACTCATATCACCATCATACTAGTGTTTCTCAAGAATTAGCATTAGTCCCTACTAATTATTGTTGGAAGATTTTATATAGTAAGAAGAATTGCAAAGAAAACGTTTATTATAAAAAAAAATAGAGTTGCCTTTTGACTCCAGTGTTATTGGAGTTATAGAGTTTGATATTACTGTGAATGAGAAGCTGATAGGAGAAGACTGTCATCAGTGTTTCTGTGACGTTTGCCTCCTCAGGAGATCAGGACTACTTGCTGAACCTGATCGACTCTCCTGGTCACGTGGACTTCTCCTCAGAAGTGTCCACTGCTGTCCGGCTGTGTGACGGGGCTATCGTGGTGGTGGATGCTGTGGAGGGAGTGTGTCCACAGGTACAAGTCACTATCTATCTAAATATTGATTTGAGCATCTTTACATGAACGTTGGATGAGCAGTGGAGGCCCTCCACTGTCATGGGACTAGTGTTGCACGGTGTACCAATACTTGAGAGGTACCGCGATACCCTGTCGTTAAAAACGTTACGATTCCTCCGTTTCATTAGTATCGGTACTTTAAGAATGACGGGGAAAAGTACTCCGGTGAGAAAGCGCTGTTTTAATAAGAGCCGTGTCAGGGACGTGCACAGACATTTGGAGGGGCTATTGCTCTAAACTGGAAAAAGGGCCTCCCCCCTCGATAAAAAACACAAGGTCTTTTGAAAATTGTAACTTGTTTTTATTGTAACCAAACAATTATTACATCAACTAAATTGAACAGTAATTCACATCTCATAACAAAATAAGCTAAGGCGACTACTTGCATTCGGTAACTTGATTTTAAAAATGAAAACCAGGGACATTTTTAGTTTTGCGGTCCATATCTCATATCCTACAATGAAGCGGGACATTGAACTGTTCACCCGTGAGAGGGCAATCAAGAAAAGAGAGCGAGCGGCCCCGTTGAGGGAGTTTACAGATGAAAAGACACAGAAAGACAGAAGCACAATAACAACAAGTAGGCTATATTTAGATGTTTTTTTGTAAATAACCGACGGTATCAAGAGGAAGTAAAGTCCCCTGGTTTGTCCCTTATACCCTAACTGCCATGAGACAACTCTAAATCAAGTTTCCAAAATCCGACACTGAGGTGGTCTTAACGCACCGGCAGATGACAGCGCTGACTAACCCCCTGATCCCACCGAGCGCTTCTACGCCACGCCACGCCA